>CM062290.1:465089793-465097293 GCA_031216915.1 Pictodentalium vernedei
ACAGACGTTCTGTACAAAAAACTGATTTTTGCATCATCGGTACAAAATGGCCGCTGGCAGCCATCTTGAATTTCGGACCACACCTAAAAACACTCGTTCCCGTCCCAGGGCCATAACAAAGGTACACAAGAAGTTTCGTAAAGATCGGTTCATAAATACGACCTCTAGCCCGAGCCATAGCCAATTGTTGACGTACGGACAGACGGACAGACGGACTACGGGCCATGACAATAGCTCATATTTGACTTCGTCAAAGTTGAGCTAAAAATGTAATTTTGACGTAATTGGCCGTGTATTTGTAGATCATTCATTCCTTCATTCATTTACGCACACCTTCATTCATTCATTTACGCATTCATTCATTCGTTTGTTCGTTCATGTTCGTTCGTTCGTTCGTTCATTCATTCACAACTATATATAAAAATTATATTTGAAGCAGAAAAGATACTCAAACTTCATGTGCATTAATTTCAGACTCGTTATGGACATATGAAGTAGAAGTGAAAAGTGAAAGAAAAATAATAAAATTATAAAAATTATAATGACCTTGATGTAAAATCGTGAAAGAAAAGTACCAAACCCATTAATTGTCCATCTCAATTCAAAGTAACGAGAATTATTCTACCTGTTGGACAACGATACTCAGTTCACAGGGAAACTGGTGTTCACTTAGGAAAATCTCCCAATATGCTCTTCTTTAGCGATAAAAGGAAGCAAAAAACCATTAGTGCATACTCATTATTTTTAGATTATTGTCTTCAGTCTCCATTGCAGATTACTGAAATAACACGTACAAATTTCGACAGATATTCAAAAAGGCCAGAAAATGGACTTAAACTCACCTGGGGTCGATCATTTTCGTAAAATTTACTAACGTTATACACGATTTTTAGGACCAATTTTCAACCCAAAAAGGAAGTAAAAAAAAAATGACGCAATAACTAACATAAGCATAGCACATAAAACTAGAAATATTGAACTAAACGGACATAACACGTAAAATATTGTCACTCAGCCTGTTCGTTGTGTAATAAATGTTTAAAATAATTTCTCCATAGGCCACAGTGTTAAAATTTAGACTCAGCATTTCTTCGAAAGTTGCGCATGCGCAGTCGGCATCGGACGAATTGTTGGAAATGCGATTGTGTGCTCATCTAATCGGCAAGCAGATGACGGTCGCAAATCCTTATCAGTTAATCACTATTCATGGGACTCCAAGCACGACTGGTTTGTTGTGGAATATTTTATTTATTCTCGGAACTCGTCATTTTGTAAAACTGAAGAATGAAGCATTCTGCAGTTTATTCCAAAACTATCTGATATACTCAATTTTTCTGTGTTTATTCCCATTCCATGTCATGTTACCACTATATAATAATGATAATAACAATGTGGCGGACCGCTGATTTGTCGCGGTTTTCAGGTGAGAAGACCTTCATTCAGTGGCGTAGATAGCTTTTCGCTGGCGGAGGGGCAAGCCCAAAACTTTCCGACAGACCGAAAATTTTCCGACAGTGTAACAACAACAAAAACCCAAACAAACAGAAAGAATCTGTTGTTTACTGCAAATGTACTGCAAATTGGTCTTTTTTACCCAAAATTTACCCCAAATGGCAATGTTTTTATCCCCAAAGCCAGCATTTTAATGTTATTTGGCATAAATTCGCCTAAAAATGGTCCCACAAATTTCCGACAAAACTTCTGGTGGGGGGGGGGGGGGGCTCCGCCCCCGCCCCCCCCCCCCCCTTTATCTACGCCACTGCCTTCATTAGCCCTGTGTTCCCAAATGTTTCTTATCCCCGCGTCTCTCCTCTCCTCCCCAACAGCCTGAGACGAACTGCTTCATGACCCCATTCTTCCCAATCTCTCCGATAAGCATACTAACCTTCTCCTTCGTGTCCCCTACCAACCACACCAACCTTTCAATCTCCCATCCCGCTTCCCCATCGGTGAATCTTATTCTGTTAGACTGGTATTTTCGGACATTCCAATAGAAAGTGTTACAGGGTCTCCACTACGTCTAGATTACACAGCTGGCATCCCTTTTCATTGTCTGTCCTAGTTATTCCCCTAAGCTCCAGCAACTGCGACCTTATCTTGAACAACAGTGCCCCCCCCCCCCCCACCAAAGGTGTCATCAAGTTACTCTTCAACACCTGGCTTTTCTTTATGGCGCAGGTTACCCAAAGATCTCTTTGCTTTGACCCCCTCTCGCCAATTCATATTACAATCCGGTGAATCCGCCATTTCTCTTTCTTTGACGATGTTCTTACCTTGGGTTGTGCCTGCTTCTAAATCTGAGATCTCCATCGAATAGTTCCCCATTAACCCTTTACCCAACGTAACGGTTCAAAACCGGCCAGCGCTATTCACAAAAATCACCATCCAGTTTTCATTATTCATCAGATAGTTGCATCTAAGCACTTAATTCTACGAACTGCACCTCAGAAGAAATCAGCGAGAGTACTTGTCTTTTTCAAATTTCTCGGATGCCATAGAATTAAGAAAGGACGCTGGTTTTGTTTACATTGGCATGGCGGGGGTTCGAACCCACGCCGAGAGAGTTTCCTGCGGCACCAACCGCCTAGCGAAACTATACTGAACCACGCACACCACTCGGCCACCGACAGACCCTCACGGTGGCCGAGTGGTGTGCGTGGTTCAGTATAGTTTCGCAAGGCGGTTGAGGGTCTGTCGGTGGCCGAGTGGTGTGCGTGGTTCAGTATAGTTTCGCTAGGCGGTTGGTGCCGAAGGAAACTCTCTCGGCGTGGGTTCGAACTATCGAACCCCCGCCATGCCAATTTTCATTACTTTTTTCACTTTTTGTCTCAAAACATAGCTTAAGACCCCTCATTGGAACGAGCTCAACGAGCTTGTTCCAATAAGGGATCATAAGCTATGTTTTTGACTCAAAATATGAAAACAATTAGTTATACAAGAATTTTATTTGCAAGTGTCGTCTTCCTTTCGTGTTAGATAAAGGGTTAACTCCCTGACCTGGTCTATCCACTCTGCCTTTATGTTTGGAATCCAAATACTCTGGAGCATTAATTTACCCCATCGGCTGTCGGAGAGATTTACCAAATAGTTGAAACAGCAAAGTTTCATTATCATAATTGCTTCTGGTGCAACAATAACATATTTACAAGTAGTTTTAGCCCTTTGTGTAAACGTAACATACTTAGAAATAGAATCTCCATCTTGAAGTGGACTAAAATGTCGGACATCCGAACTAGTTTAGGGACAGACCAGTAAAGGTAAGGGTTAATAGTTCCCTGCTAAAACCTACCCTTACTGTACTGACCCTAGATTTTATCATCTTTTTATCAGCAAGAGATGGCACTCTACAATACTTTATTATGCCAGTAATTGTTATTGACCAATCAGCCTCAATATCTAGTATATGAGACTGTGTATCATCGAGCTGACCGTATATAGAGCTTATATACGGTCAGTTCCGACATTTTGTTTTTGACATCCAACGCTCGCTTCGATGTTTCTCCTAATTTCGCGTGTTCAACGGACAACAAATAATTTCGCGTGTGTGTCTGTTGAGCAACGTACAACTATAATACGTTTCTTCCAGTCTTTGAGAAATTTTAATAAACAAACGTAAATAAATACAATAAATAAACCACTAAAACGACATGTACAAAAGCCAACTGGCACCGTCTGAGACGAACTCAAGCGAGAATCCTTACGCGAATAATCTGCCCTTCTTAGTTCATGCAAATATTTTCGAGTTACTCCCCCTGGACTGTAAATTTTACCATTTTACCGTCTGTTTTGTTTTGATTTGAATGATTGAACTTGAAGGTTGATCGATATCGAACATAAATTACACTTATGGTTGTGTTTCAAAGGACTGGCATAATAAATACGTTCTGGGGCTTTCAGTGGGCGGATATGGTGTGATATAAGGCTCAGCAAGATCAATATTAGGCTCGGCCTTCGGCCTCGCCTAATATTGATCTCACTTCCCCTTATATCACACCATATCCGCCCATTGAAAGCCCCATAACTTATAAGCAGGGGTGTTTACTATTGTCACACAGCCCCGACATGGGCATTAGAATTGATACAAAACAGAGGTTGAAGAGACCAGGTATGTTTTAAATAAATTGGAGAGTCCACTGTTCTACCGCTTTACCCGGCATATTTGGTCCAGATTGGTCAAAATACCTTGAAGGAGAAGTGGAACGCTATTTCCTACCGGTCCGTGCAATATTGAATACACTGTAATGATGGCAGTTAGTTGACATCTAAAGAATGATAAATTACTTCATGATGATGTATGTTCCAGTTTGTGTTCATTAATATGACTTTCTTTACAAAAAGTGTAAATATTCATTGAGGCAATTCAACAGGTACAAAGCAAAACTGCAAAGAATTTACCCCCCCCCCCCCCCCCCCCCGCCCACACACATCCATCCCCTCACCGACCTGTTTACTTACATTTAAGTTAGACACCAAATCACACGCTCACTATTCGGTTATTAATTTTTTCATTTCAGCAAGCTTCCATGCGGTTTGATGGTGCTTTAATATTTTCACCTCGTGTGAAATGGCAGTGGAAGGGAGATAACTCGAGCATTGTTTCAAATCTTGTCCATCATGTGAGAAAATACCACCACTTTTTTAATTGTTGTGATCAACATTACACCATTGCACTAATTAAAGTGATTCTCCTTTAATTAAGTATCTGTAAATCATACCTACCAAATGCCCATATGGAGAGAAAGTCCCGGGTTCATGAGAAAAAAAGTTTTACTTTATTTGACACTGACAGAAAAGCATAGATTGCCGCTCGGGGCGTGCCTTATACGTGCCGTCCCATCGCCGAGTATCTTTTGGTGGCTGGTTTCATATAGAGTAATGTGAACACTAAAAGCGGTATGCAATTAGATCGCGATTTGATCGCGAAATACATTACGAACTCGAGGGTATTTTCCTTTCCCATATCAGTTCAAAAGTGGGTCGAGATTTCCTAAACAAAATACCTAAAATCAAAATCGTTCAACTAAAATACAAACATATGTTCTCGGTATAGACGGGGGGAGGGGGGGGGGGGGGGGGTAGGGGACGCGGGGGGGGGGGGGGGGGCATGACCACTCTAAAAATTACAGTGCCCCTCCTCTCAAAGTGAAAAAAATAAAGAATCAGAGGGTCCCGGATTCACTCTCAGGGTATTGAAGTTTCAAAATTATATCGGAGAGGTCCCGAACCCTCACTTGTAGGAAGGGGATACCGCAGCATGAGGTGGGGGTGGGTATGGCCCTCCCATTGGTGCCTGGGGGGGCATGACCACCCTAATAATTACAGTTCCCCCTTCTCTCAAAATGGGAAAATTAAAGCATCAGAGGGTCCCAGATTCACTCTCAGGGTGTTGAATTTTCAAAATTATCTCGGGCCCCCCCGCCCCCCCCGCCCCGAACCCCCACTAATGGGAGGGCCATAATTACCACCACCTAAGTCCTACGGCCTTCGGATATGTCTGTGGCATATATCGACCTTGCACCCCTAAAAATAGGATGCCCCACCCCATAGTAGGAAGTCCTTGCTACGCCCCTGAGGTGGGATTCCGAAGAGTAGCGGAATGGAGTGGACCAGCTGACAAAAATGTCGACCGGATGTCCGACAGTGATCCCGTTAATACGAGATGAGTCGCAAGAGCAAGCAGTCTATATCCGACTGCTAGTACGGGCGGAAGCCAAGTATGATGGAGATACACACCGCAGTAGTATGTTAGGAATGACTCCCTCATCTTATGGATCTCATTTATGAATCTCATATGACGTCATCGTCACGTGATCCCACGCAGTACCATGGTTTTTTTATCATGGTAACCCATGGAGGGGCCATATTGTGACGTCATCTCCATAGTGATACATGGTGTCAGTGCGCATGCGCATCACGTGTTGTCAGTGTGATATGTGTTTCCTTCGTCTATTTTGTATACTGGAAACCGCCATCTTGTTTTTTATGGTGGCACGTTGTTGTTATGTAACCCAAAATCCTTTAATAGGACAGGAATATGTTCGGAGGGTGTGTTCGATTCAGCAGGAGTAGTTTTCTGGTTCGGATTTCCCCAAATCCTCGTTTCGTACAACTCGACAACTATTTTACTACTTCGGATTCCTTGCTTCTATCCATGCATCTATAAGCTATGTTATCATTTTTCTATCTACCCGACCACATTCCTTTGTTCTGGGGTATACTTCAGTAGAATAGCACAGTCTGTCAGTTGGAGCAGTTTTAGACTATTGTTACTATTTTTGGGCTTTTGTTTTGTCTGTTCTGGCAAGTTCAAACCCTATTCTGGGTGCTTCTGTTCTTGATTCGAACAGGAGGAGCCTTGTTTCGTTTATCCAGACCACCCAATCGGTTCACTTTACTGCAACTAACTAACCAATGAGATCAATCCATTCATTTGAACTGTCACCTCGTTTTCTGATACAAGGGGTCGTGTGAATAAGTCAGTAACTTGAACAGGCATCGCTCGGACGAATGGAACCTCATCGAACAAATGAGCGATCGAGTATTTATCCCACAAATGGCCGTTTATTTGAACAATAAAGGCCTTGGATAAATTTTTGCTTTATTCACCTAGTAGGGTGATAAATTTTCGCCATAGGTTTAACACTGAAAGAATTTATTCCCCTAGTAGCGACGGACTTATTGACCTCTGGCCTCTACCACATTTGTCTAGCATAATTAATAGTTCGATTGTTGATTTCTTTAAAATCTTTTTGAAAGTATTACACAATGCCAGTAGAAAACACTACACTCTGCTCATATAATAAAGTATTTTTGCAAGTTTAGCTCAAGTTTGTAGAGGAATTATGTTTAGACAGAAATGTATTACTGCGCCTTGTTTATTTTTGCCAACTTTGCTGGTCGATCGAATTGGACCAATGTGCTCCTCACTTCTCGCTGTGTTTTGTAGCGAATTATAGCACGATTTTGCCGCGACTGCCCTGCAGAAAATTTATGGGATAAACAAAATAAACGTATAGTGTTTCAAGTAAAAAAATTATTCTACTCGTAGAATTAAGAATGAAAGCGACGAGCCTCTGGCGAGTTGGTTTCATTCTTAATTCTACGAGTAGAATAATTTTTTTACTTGAAAACACTGTACGTTTATTCTACATATACTCGACCAAGAGACTACACATCTCTGTTTTTAAGAATACTTATGATATGGCTTAATTTTCTAAAGTTGTCAGTAAGTTTAACTCTAAGGGTTTATGGGAATTTTATATAAAAAGTGAAATGTTAGTAAATTTGTATCGTCGATGTCAAACTTCAGGCATTTTCCTGTAGAGTAGTGTAAAAATATAACAGCTGGCTTTTTACATTTTCCTGAGAGTAGTGTAAAAATATAACAGCTGGCTTTTTCATTTAGCTATTTCTTTTTCAATTTACGTCAAAAACGTAGCTTATGACCCCTCGTTGGAACGAGCTCGATGAGCTCGTTCCAATGAGGTGTCAGTAGCTATG
>CM062290.1:465102293-465288360 GCA_031216915.1 Pictodentalium vernedei
TAACACGGGTTCCCCTCGCAAATTTTGTTGGCGATAAAATGTGTTCTTTTTGTTGATAGTTCGCCTCTTGAGTTGCAATGTGTTCTATGTGCCTACTGGCAGCCTACTGGCACATAGAACACATTGGAACTCAGGGGAGAGTTGTCAAATGAATTGCTGAGTGACCTTCTAATAATTCTTTTTATAGACGTGTGTCCTCTAGTTTTATCTTTCCATCATATCGATTAACCCATTCACATGTCATTCTGTGTATATATTCGACTCCACGAGTTTATTGCTCGGATTCTCCCAGAATTCTCGGTTTTCCTCCCACATATGGGCCATATTTTTCATATTTCTCTCGCTCGGTTTTTAGTTTAAACAATATTTTATTTCAAAAAGAAAGACAGACAAAAGGCCAGACAATAATTGATTAACACTGAGAACAAAAATACCTTGAACATGGAAAGAGGATTCAACAGGAAGCTAAGTACTTATTCGAGGCCGTCTCCTGGTTGTTGTATGTTACATTTATAATGGCTGGTACAGAGATGATTTGGTCTGTATAATAAGATAAACATACGCATTAAAATACAATAATAGGTGAGTAGCAGGGGAGGGGAGGATAAGGGGAAGAGAAAAAGTGAGAGAAGGGGAGAGTAGGAGAGAGAGACCCAGCATAAGTATGTGACCTTAAAACCCCAATAAATAACGCTGAGGCTTTTCAGAGCACAGGGTTAGATTCTTAGTTAAAAATGAACATTTTTAATAACTAGAAAGTGTGACTAACCCTGTGCATTGCACAGGGTTAGTCACACTTTCTGGTTATTTCTGGTTATAAAATATTGGTAACTGCCAATAACTGTAAAATACACTGACAGAGGCAGTTAAAATGCAGAGGGTTATTTGGTTACATGTTGTTACATAGGGTGCAGGATTCAATGAACTAACAGAAGTATTTATATAGGATTGTCAATTTTTTTTTAAAATGAATTCCAAAAATGAAACCATACTCTATTTTTAATTAATAGTTTGTAACACATGAAAATGCAATAATAGGTGAGTATTAGACTATAGGTGAGAGGTAAGTGGAAGAGAAAAAAGTGCAAGAAAGGGAGAGAGAGAGATGGGGGAGTGAGATCTGGCGAGGTGGAGACTGATCTGCTTTGAGTCGATGAATGCATCGTAATACAAAACTGAAGAAAGGTTACTAACTTGTGGACCATAATATACATCAGCAAACCCTTTTTGATAATAGGATAAACTCGTGTACCTTCTCGAAGATTAGTCTGCTCATTACGGGATTATAGTGTTCAGATCCGCACAGTAAGATATCGGTTGTAACATTACATTGGAGAGTGTCTGATTTCTTTGTTGAGAGTAAAGGGGACAGTGACAAAAAGGTTATCAGTAGTTTCACGTTCGCCGAAGGAATGTGTCTGACAGAAAGTTTCTGTACGAGTCATCATTTAGATTACTACAGTTAAGACACAGGCGACAGTGAAGTATTTGGGCCTGACGTGATTTATGAAAGTAGCAGTGGTGAGCAGGGTTCATACAGCTTTTGAAAAACCCTTGAAAATGAGGTTTTTCTTGAAAAACCCTGGAATTTGAAATTAGCCCTTGAGAAACCCTTGATCTTTCAGAAATCTCTTGAAAAACTCTTGAATACCAAGCTATTTCCTGGGCATTGTAAACATATGTGTACTCGCCTTTTACTTGTTTGTTGCGCTCGTGTCGCTCAGTTAAAAAAAACATAAAAAAGTATGGAACGTTTTACCAAGATTACTGTAACACAGATCACACTTTGGGTACCAGTACTTCCTGACTTCCAAAGTCAGATCCGTGTCACATGAATCTTAGATTTTTAGAGCTCATACAACAAGCTGAATAGTATACGTAGCCCTTGGAAAAAAGCCATTGAAAAACCCTTGAACTTTGTGAGCAAATTTTTGTATGAACCCTGGATTAGGTACAATGATCAGATTTCTGTACAGGTAATCTTTGAATTGTGGAAGTGAATTATTTTGTCTAATGTCTAATCTCATTCCACAAACGCGTGGTAGAGGGGAGGAAGGATGTATGATTTGATGGAGTGTGACACAAATGTGTGATTAGATTCAAATTGTTCCTTGGATTGTAATCTTGGGTTTCAGAACTGGATGGAGGGATTAAGTTAGATGAATACCCGGGGACAAGGATGTGATGCATCTTAAAAAATTGTATTAACTTAAGATTTTGCCGCCTTGTTCCGAGCGTATCTCAGCCAAATACGGCATGCAGGCGATGCTTACTACCACCCACGCTGCCTCCAGTAATAATTCGTGCCGCTTCAGTTTAAATTTTCTCCAGTTCATCGGCTTCCCCAGCAGTGCAGTTATCCAGTGGCGTAGCGGAAAATCTTGTTCCCCCCCCCCCCTCCCGCGAGATAGAGACGGGGGCCCTTTCATAATGGTGGTTGCCTTTAAAACGGGAGCAAATTTAGTGTTGTTACCGTGCACAGCAGCATACAGGATTTCACGTAGTACATACGCCATAAATGAAATGAAGGTATAGCCTATAGGTTCGATTCTAAAAGTACGACTCTGTAGATTTTTTCATTACATGTTTTAAGTTTCACACCCACCATCCAACGATACACACATGCACGCCCAACATGTGTGACTTGAGAGGCACCATGTATGTATATTGTTCATTTTTCACCCCTATCAGTTACAATGATGTAGCGTTCACTTAACCCTTTACCTAACCTTAAAAGCAGACGACACTTGCAAAAATAATTCTTGAATAACTCATTTTTTTCATTTTTTGTCTCAAAAACATAGGTTATGACCCCTCGTTGGAACGAGCTCGTTCCAACGAGGGGTCATAACCTATGTTTTTGAGACAAAAAATGAAAAAAAATAATGAAAATTAATTGGCGATTTTTGAGAAAAGCGCTGGCCGGTTTTGGCCGTTACTTAGGTAAAGGGTTAAAAGAATAATACATAGACTACAAAGAGTACGTCGTGTGGTACTCTCTCCCTTTCCCTCTTTATTCCCGCGTTGGGACGTCCTTCAAGACGGGGGCTCCCCTTCTAGCTGCCGCCCCCCCCCCCCCCCCCACCACCCGCAATGCGTGCCCAGCGGTCCCATCCCCTACGCCATTGCAGTTATCCCAGACGATATCGGCGTATTCAAGGATTGGACGTACATATGCGAAGTAGATTTTCTCTAGGGATTTTCGATGAAGCCTATGCTTGAAGCATCTAATAAGGTTGGTACGTCGCCAAGCTTTCTCGGTTATTTCATCGATATTTCAGGCCTGGCATTTTCAGGAGAGCGCCTACTGCTCGCCTTAAAAAAATTAGGGAGGGCGAAAACTAGCCCCCCCGGCCTTAGAAATTGACGATTATCATAGCAGCTTATTCCTAAAGCACACACCTTTTTAGATCGCTGCCATGTTAGTGGTCTCTGTAAGACGGCCACACTGCCCCTCCCACACCTCTGGGCGTTACCGAGGCCCGGAGGTGTGGGAGGGGCAGTGTAGCCCTCTCACAGAGACTACCTTGTTAGCAACACTAAATAAAATGTACAAAGCCCACAAGGCAGAATTCATTAATGGTAAAAGTTCATTTTGCCACGTTTAGCTTTTGTAAGCTTAAAGAGAGCTAATCGCTCCCCTAGGCCATGCAAGGGGAGCGATGTTTAGCCCTCCTACATTTTTTAGAACACCAGGCCTGATATTTGTTCTCCATGTCCCCTTGTTGTTGAGCACCACTCCCAGGTATTTGTGTTGTGATACCTCTGTAATGTTTGTAGAGAACATTGACAGTGGCGGGTGTGTATGTTCGAGCGATTTTCGTGAAATGATCATTGTTTCAGTTTTATAAGAATTGAAATTAACTAACCAAGTCTTTGACCATTTTTCTATTATCTTAATTAGGGACCGACCTGGGCATGCGCCAGTGCATATTTGGTTCTGAAACATCAGGACCTGGCTCTTAAATCTCAGAAATAGGTTTCTCAGTTGGCGCGCAACTTCTCAGATCATATTTTGATATTCTTTCGATGGATAATCAAGAGAGACACTCTTACATGTATTATATATATGATTGTCATTTATCATTGTTGTAGAGTGCTTAAGTTAATACTTCAAGTCTTAATTACCAAGCATTAATCTTCACTGTGGTTTCTGATCAAGTCTTGGCTGCCTATTTAGGCAGCCAAGACTTGATCAGAAACCACAGTGAAGATTAATGTTTGCTATAGTGTAGTAAATGAAAATGATGAGAGCTATTACATACTTGCAGTGTGTGTTACAAACAACAGTGTGACTCCGTAAATTGAAATCTGGCGCATGAATTGAAAAAATAGGCTCCGAGGCTAGAGCGTATTTTAAATAGTCCTGATCGGTCCCTGCTTAATGTCATTAGTAATTATATTAGCTGCCATGGTAGGGTTCTCAACAATCAAGTACAGGCTAGTGTCGTCAGCAAAGAGACGAATGTTGCCAACCATATCATTTATATAGACCAGAACGAGAAGAAGTCCAGTATAGAAACTTGGGGCACTTCGGCAGTCAAGTTTGTCCAGGATGAGGATGCAGAATCTTCAACAACGCGTTGCTGGCTATGATTCAGGTAAGACTCGAACCATCTCAGGAGGTCACCGGTGATCCCAACGTTTTCAAGTTTGCAAAGAAGTCCCTTGTGCCAGATCTTATCGAAAGCTTTGCTTACATCGCAAAGACAGTACGGATTTCCTTCCCTGCATCAAGTGCTGAACTGAAGTGTGGTAAATATCTGTCGATTGAAGTACATTGGGTTCCATCGGAAGAAATCCTGATTGGAGTGGTGTGTTAGGAGCCTGTTATCTTTCAGAAATGCTAGCACTTTTTTATGTATGCATTTTCTCTCGGTTTTTCGTGATACACAAATCTCACTTCTGCCTATCCCAACCACTTCGAACTATTCTTGCATTGTCTTTGGGATTTGCATTGCTACACTCTTATGGAGTATACTCTAGTTGATCAAATTCTACCTCCGTTTCTAATTTGGGCATTTTTGTCTAATCTCTCTATTCACGACTGACCGTCTTCGTTAATGGAAGAGATTTATAGGAAAGTTGGGGGCGCGGTGTCGCTGCGGTAACCGGTTCTCGTCAGATCACCGAAGTTAAGCAACGTCGAGACCGGTTAGTCCTTGGATGGGCACTTAACCCCGATTGTCCCCATGTGGGGCACGATCGCGCCGTATACTAAGGCGTACTGCACGTCGGTGATGCGCATGTCTTCAACCAATCTAACCCTGCCTATGATGCAGTGCAGAGTTACGATGGTGGGGAGCTGACAGCTGCTCATCGTTGCTCTGTGGTTCTCTCCGGGTACTCCAGGTTCCTCCACCCGTACATCTGTCACCGACACGATATGACCTTGGCTGTTAATGTGTCGTAAAACCCTAATAAATAAATAAATAAATAACAGGAAAGTTAGCTCCCCTTAATTTTCTAAAGTTGCCAAGTTTAACACTAAGGCCATGGGAATTTCGTATAAAAATAAAAATTTCGAAATGTTAGCGACGTTGTATGATCGGTGTGAGCTTCATTACACAAACTTCGGGTATTTTCTCGTAGAATATTATAAAAATACAGAGGTTGGCTTTTCACATTTGTTTCCAATATCTGTTTAAAAAAAAGAAAACGGCGCATACATCATCTTTTAATGTTCTGTAACTTTTTAGGTTCATTATATCCACCGTTTGTACATCGTGACATTTTATACAGACATAGTCCTTTCCATTAACATAAAATTTTAGGAGGTAGGATTTGCTCATTTTTCTTTCTTGGGAAGAATGAAAACTTGCAAAATACTGTTAAAACACACTCGTCAACAACCAAACAGCAAACGCGGGCAGTCACTTAGTTGCTTCTAGTTAGCTCGCCATAAAAAGACAAGTTTCCTTTTATAACTTTTAATAAACGAAAACAACAGACAGCTCCGTGAGCTGTCTGTTGCTTTCGTTCATTAAAAGTAAGAAAGGGACACCTGGCTTTATTTTTTTTACTAATGCCATAGAAATTTTCTCAAGAAATGACATGCTTCTTTACTGGACCTCCCTCGTCCCTCTAATAATTACAGGGGAGATAATTTTATGGAAAGTCTATTTTCATGGCGAGATAAGTCAGGGATGCCTGTCCCTGTCTCGACCTCTCTTCCCTGTTCCAAGTGAGACTGACAGTTGAACATACGCGGTATGCCGAGAGAAGAGTCCAGGTGCTAGTGTACAACATATAAACCACATACTAGGTAAGGACATATGCGACCTCTAACCTCCAACTCTCAGGATTCTCCGTTGCTATATCTCTGATTAACGGAGGATCGTGTTCACAGAAACCCATGCCTTCTACAGTTCTGTCGTATGTACCTGTGTGTAAGAGCACACTGTTCACATATCACGCACAGAAGCAGCACACGTCCGGCTATTTTACGCATCCGCGCACCGAGTTCAGTTTTGAAGAATAAACTTCACATTTTATTTTATTTCGACGCAGTTATATTGTAAGCAGTGCGAACTTTCGGTTGTAGAATAGCGTACCTGGTATCGTTCAGATGTGACAGACACAATGAAAATAAAATTTGTCATCAAGTTCAAGCAGAACACATGTCATAATGTCTGTCAATATAATCGTATTCGCATCGGGAACGACTTTAACCTTTCCGATCTTGACTGCATATTCTATGCCAGTTCTGTAGTATGAATAGGAAGAGTCTATATTCGTTACTTGGGGAAAGACCAATCAATATTTTCAACGTGCAGCCTTTTGGCTGCACGTTGGAAATCTTGATTTGTCTAGCACACAGTTTCCCTGTGCAACTATCAACTTTATGAATTCAGGTCGTATCGCGAATCTGTATCAGAAAAGAGGCCTTTCTGTTTCAAAGCGTTAACATGAAGAAAGAACATTCACACATTATTTCTGAGCCTGTGTGTCACCCATCGGGGACAATGTCGTCACTACTACCGGCGGAAGAATAAGAAATAAATAGCAAATGAATAAATAAATGATAAAAATTGTACTGAGACATCAGGATAATTAATCTTCAATTAAGAATTTTATCCAATTTCACCCAAAGCTAAACATTAAAGTCCGTGAACGATTTTTCACTTAATGTTACTCTCTCATACTCACCACCGTGTAGACCTTGTTCGGTTAATCAAAATAGCAGAAGGGAATCATCCGAAGAGCTGCGTGCCTTAGAATTTACCTCGTAATTCTATTTATTTGAGATTTTCTGATGACTTTTCGCTACGGGAATATCTCAAACTGCTCATGTTCCTCACAAGCATCATTGTTTGCTCATATTTTGCGTGTATGACTCATTATATTATCGTTCGAAGTAACATGAATGTTGCTAGATGGTCTTGATTCTGTAGTGTTCCCCTCGGAATGGTTCCTTCCAATGAGGGGTCATAGGCTATGATTTTTGACGCAAAAAATAAATTTGAAAAATAGATATTCAACAATTTCGTTTGCAAGTGTCGTCGTCTGTTTTTCATGTTAAGTAAATGGTTAACATATTGTGCATCTCCACGGGACATTCCCATTCCTTCGTTATATGACTGACAACTAGTCCCCTGAGTTCCAATGTGTTCTGTATGCCTACTGGCACATAGAACACATTGGAACTCGGGGTACGATTACTAGTATTCTCCCCCCACTGCATGTGTAACATACGTCTGTCCAGGGGAAGATAGCAGGGAGAGACAGATGTATTCCACCCCACCCACGTGACGTTATGGTCTCGTTTCCTATTAAAAGGTCATTTCCGAGGTTATTGGATATCCTCAGCCAAATGTATAGTTTTAGTTTATGGTGGTGTGGATTTAGTAAATAATTCTCATTAATGGTGATATGATCAAAATAATCTGTTGATGGTCTTGATTCAAACTGTGTATTGTCAAGTGCATTTCAATTGGGGGTCAAGGTCACATGGAAGTGTTAAATGACTAACCCAGACCTGTTTGGGACCAGACAATTTGCAGTTTACAAATGGGACAATTTTTGTGTAAATTTGCTTTGAGAAAGCCTTCTGAAAAAATGAATAAGCAATCCATATGTTTTTTATTTGTCAGAATGATCATGTTATGCTGTAAAATCCTCAGTGGAGGAATGAGGAATTCCTATAACACAGTTTTATCACTATCGATGTACGAAAATTGGAGATTTATCCCCAAAATGAGAAAATTTTGACCATTTTGAGCCATTTTTTTAACCATCAACTGTGTCATTCGGCTGAGTGTATTTGAGTGATATTGTAAGATTTTTGGTGTATACAGTTGTCTCCAGAAAGGGCCATATTCAGACCTTCCAGAAACCATATACATTGTGAGTATTGTGAATAGGGGAGGTAATTTAAATGCGAAATATCCTCGGCCGTGTTTATCAGAAGCTGAACATTTCTTGAAAAGCCGACATTTTCACCTGAATAACTGTAACGAGACCTTACATTTATCACGTTATTATGACGTTGTGCATATCGTATCAGTTTCTTGCTACCAACTAATTCATATTGACGTCATCAGAATGCCGTGTGGTCAAAGTTTGATGCTCTAAAACTCTTTAAACCCCAAGATGCCACCGTTCCTAATTGATTTCGTGGAATATACTTTTGGTACATACGTAACTTTTCCATGCTCTTTCCGATGGTGTCATTAGTTTTTCAAAACAACGAATACCAAAGGAGTTGATTATATCAGCACGTGACCGCCGATTACTCCTGGCTAACGTAACCGCTGTATGGTGGGGGTGGGGGGGGGGAGAAAAATAATCCCTGATGGGTACGGGTGTGGGATGGGAAAATCTCACCCTCAGGACAAGATATTTGGTCCAGACACTCGGCAAGCCTCGTGTCTGGCCCAAATATCTTGCCCTCGGGTGAGATTTTCCCATCCCACACCCGTACCCATCAGGGATTATAATAATCCAATACGACGGGAAACTTATCTTGCTGATTCACGCTCGGGGATCGGGGGAGGGGGGGCAGGGGGGGGGGGGGCGTCAGAACATTCGGGGACCTAGGCCTGATTCAAGAATCCTGGATACCTGGCCCAACCCCGGGTCCCCACACTTCCGAGCCAGGGTTACTACTTCGCCCCTACCCTCTCCAAGGCCCTGTTCACCCCCCCCCCCCCACCTTCCTTAGGAAAATCTTTCAACTCCTACCTGTAAATTTCCAAGTGATGAAGAAATCTCAATGCACCCTCTCCCCTGAAGTTCGAAATATATGACTTATGATAGGTGCTAAATTACATTGTGTTTGTCACCATTTTACTTTCAATTGACTACATGATGTGCACCACGGTGATGAGATGACTTTATTAAAGAAGTTGGCTGTATCAAGAAAATACGTTTTTTTTACTTTTGACCGGTTTTCTCCCCATGCCGTTCCAAAGTGAACAAAACATTTTATTAAAATATTTTTCGGAGTTTCTATAGAGTTTTTGATTTTGTTCCCATAGTCAGACTAAATTCGGTATTTTTATAGAAAAGAAAATACAAAAAAATAAACATCCCCACCCCCCTTCCCGCACGCCCCCCCCCCCCCTCCCCCCAGGCGTTCGGATAGTTTGAGTGGTTGCCACAATGTTTTTTGCAACCTGTCCACAACGTTAAGGTTTCGTTCTACAGTTTCGCACTATTGACTTATTACATTAGGCCATTTATTGGACAACAGAATTGGACATTTTGGCCACAGAGTTGGAGTCTGAAGCATAGGGGTGGTAAATTACCAGATGAATTATGGAAAACAGTGGCCTCGAAAAATTGACAATTTTAAAAAATGGCATTTTTACACGTACTTGTTACCTGGCATGTAACTGAAAAATGAGACGGAAACATGTAATTTTTGCAAATTTTAGAAACAGGGGATGATATGCTTTAAGGGTAGGTAGGTGAGGTTTGTGGGAGAATTGTGCTTTTGTGTCTGCTGCATGGCTGAAAATGACTGGTTTCCAAGTTGAAGCTATGCATTTGACAGCACATTATTTCACCAACATTCAGATTGTTTATTTCTACTTTGTCAGATAGTGTTGCATGTTTTTGTGGACTTGGAAAATGCAATATATATTATGGGTTAGATAACTACAACGTGTTCACGACATTAATTAAGATGTTGTTAAATGCTGTAAGATAACTGTGTTACTACAACGCTAGTAGTATAGCACGTATGAATCGTGCCCCATTGCCCGGACTTTTGGGGGAGCAGCTAGTGTTAAATTCCCATAGGAACCGGACTTTTGGGGGAGCAACTTTGGGGGAACAAAAGTACGGCTCCTTGCAGCTAGATCCGCCAAATGGTGTAGGTACTGTATATATAGTATACTATGGTATGTATAGTGATATATGTACGCATGGGGCTATAGGTATATATTATGGGTAAGTGGTGGAAAGATGATGGGAAAATTGGGTTTTCTTGAAAGTTTTTCCCGCGAAACGGTTGACGTTGCTATTGACGTCGTGACGTCATGATACGCGCGCGACGTCATAGAGATGCTGACCACTGTTATTGTCCAGTATACAATCTGACATAACGTTATTCGGGTCAGGGTATGGCGGACTTCTTGTATGGGGTGGCGGCGATATGGTAGTGGTGGTATATATCCATGTAGGTCCCAAGTTAGCCCTAGTACTATTAATCCACCTTATGCTTCATATTATCCTATGTCTGCTATAGCTAAGTCAAGCAGTAGGGTGGGTGGGTGGTAGTGTGGTATTGCGAGATAGTCATTGGTGGTTTAGATTGGCAGTACAGGATGAATGATCTGTTGGTCTATTACCCCCCTTAGTACTATTAACCTACCGAATCCTTTGTATTATCTTATGGCTGGTATTGGTAGTTTAGTGTTAGGCCAGGCAGTATTATACTAGGTTGTTTAAAACGGGTGGCATAGAATACATGGTATATACCCCTGTAAGTCCAGTCCTCGATATTATTAACCAGCCGATTGCGTTGTACTATTCAATGACTGGTATAGGGAGTACGTTATGGCAGGTCAAGTGGTATTGTGGGGTGGGGGTGGGGGTAATGCCTGGCAGTATAGAACTGTGGTATAGTATGGACGATATATACCTCTGTGGGCCCCTGCAGGTCCTATGTTAGCCCTTAGTACTATTAATTCACCTGATGCTTCATGTTATCCTATGACTGGTATAGGTAGTATCCAATGCTAGGCATAGGGGTATTGTGGGTAGGGGTACTGCCTGGTAGTTTAGAACGGTACTATAGTATGGGTTGTATATACACCTATAGGCCCCCTGCTAGTGCTTGGTACTATTAACCAACCGATTGCTGCGTTTTATTATATGGCTGGTATATGTAGTACGTTATGATGGATCTAGTGATTTTGTGGGGGTGGGGGTAATGCCTGGCAGAATAGAACAACAGTATAGTATGGACAATATATAGCTCTGTGGGCAGATACTACTAATCGACTTAATGCTTTATGTCACCCCATAACTAATATAGATAGTATGTAATGTGGGGCCAGACGTTATTGTGGGTGGGTGGGTGTAATGTATGGTCGCCTAGTGTGGTAGTGTAGGATGTACGCGTTCTCCCCCTACAGGTCCCATGTTAGTCCTTAGTACTATTAATCCGCCTAATGCTTCATGTTATACTATTACTTGTATAGGTAGTATGTAATGCTAGGCCAAGGGGTACTGTGGGTAAGTGTAATGCCTGATGTCAAAACAAGGAATCCAAATTTTACGGACTCGGCTAGGAATCTCAATAACGGAATGCCTTATATATATACAGGGGAAATCTGATTCAATCTTGATCAATGTTATAGTCGAGACTGAGATAGGTATAGCTAGGAAGTAATGGATGAGATATGGCGCAGAATAACATAAGCCAATAGTACTGTAACAAGGCCGCAATGGAACAAGACTGTTGTAGAAGCTAATGATAGGACAGATAGGCCATAGACCTGTAATGGCCTTGGAGCTTTTGCGACAAAATGGAAGCGGTTGGTAAGACTACATTAGACCCATTGAGGACTTTTACATAGCCTAATGCGACAAAAAAGGGATTCTCCAAAAGGTATCCTCGATAGGTATCCTCAATAGGTATCCTCAAATAATAAAATACCAGGCCACAGGTATCCTCAAATACCCGTATGTGTCTATGTGCTAGGGCACATTGTGTCACATTGTGCTTTTTCACATAGGCACATATGGGTAGTTGAGGATACTTGTGGTCTGGTATTGTATTATTTGAGGATACCTATCGAGGATACCTACTGGAGAATCCCTTTTTGTCATATGTGCTTATGTGAAAAAGCACAATGTGACACAATGTGCTCTAGCACAAAGGCACATGCTTTATGTGCCGATATGTGCTTAGGTGAAAAGGCACAATGTGACACAATGTGCCCTATCACATAGGCACATACGGGTATATGAGGATACCTATGGCCTGGTATTGTATTATTTGAGGATACCTATCGAGGATACCTACTGGAGAATCCCTTTTTGTCATATATGTACCATACAACCAAGCATAATATTGCATGATCTAGTATTGCTTACTACCCATACCAACTATAGGAGCATATAACGCCATTGGTGGGTTGATAGTAATAAGGGAGAGCAATAGACCAACAGGCGTACAGATCATACATCCAACACTACCATTCTAAAATAACAAGGTCTTCCACGCAATATCGCATGGTCTAGCATTATGCATTACCTATACTAAGCCCCTAGGGTAAAATGCATTCAATGGGGTAGTAGTAACAGACAAACAGCACTGCACCAGGGGTATAAAGAGTACACCATATACTACCGCACTAGACAACCATGCTTTACCATGCTCCCCCTCCACCCCTTTCTTCCGTATTAAGCCCCGATGGTAAAATACATTCAATTAGTTAGTAGTACCAGATAAACAACATTGCACCAGGGGTGCCGCACTAGACAACCATGCATTACAGCCCCTTCCCACAATACTGCTTGGGCCAGCATTACGTTCTACCTATATCAAACGTAGGACAGTATAACAGTATAACACTATGAGTGAATCAATAGTACTAAGTGCTAATAGTAGATTAACAGGGGTAAAGACCGTACTCACTATACTACCACACTAGACAACAATTCACCACCTCTGCCCCACCCGACAATACCGCTGTCCCTAGCATTACGTTCCATCTATGCCAACTGTTGGACAGTATAAATGTCTTCAGTGGTTCAATAGAACTAAGTGTTACCACTGAACCAGCAGGGGTACAGACCGTACATCCTATATTACGACACTAGACAACCATGCATTACTCCCACCCACCACCTAATACCACCTGGCCCAGCATTACATATTGCCTTTAGTAGTCATCGGATAATAAGGCAGATTAGTAGTAACAAGAGCTAACAGGGGACCTGCATGGGTATATACCGCCCGTACTATACTACCGTATCAGTAAAGTACGAAAAACCTGGCACACCCTAACTCGAACAACGTGATGTCCGATTGTACAGTGGATAACAATAGCGGTCAACGTTTTTATGACGTCGCATTGGCATTATGGCCTGTTGGGCCCACCTTGACCATACGACCTGTTGTGACGCATGGTGACCATACGGCCTGTTGGACCCACTGTGACCATACGGCCTATTGGGGCACATGATGACCATACGGCCTGTTGGGCCCACCATGACCATACGGCATGTTGGGCCCACCATGACCATGCGGCCTGTTGGGCCCACCTTGACGATACGGCCTGTTGGGGCGTATGATGGCCATATGGCCTGTTGGGAACACCTTGATCATACGACCTGTTGGGGCGCATGATGATATGGCCTGTTGGGCCCACCTTGATCATACGGCCTTTTGGGGCACATGATGACCATACGGCCTGTTGGGCCCACCATGACCATACGGCATGTTGGGCCCACCATGACCATGCGGCCTGTTGGAACCACCTTGACGATACGGCCTGTTGGGGCGTATGATGACCATATGGCCTGTTGGGCCCACCTTGATCATACGGCCTGTTGGGGCGCATGATGACCATACAGCCTGAGGGGCCCACTATGACCATACGACCTGTTGTGACGCATAGTGACCGTACGGCATGTTGGGCCCACCGTGACCATATGACCTGTTGGGACACCTTGACCATACGGCCTGTTGGGGCTCATGATGGCCAAACGGCCTGTTGGGCCCACCTTGACCATACGGCCTGTTGGGTCGCATGATGACCATACGGCCTGTTGGGCCCACCTTGACCATACGGCCTGTTGGGGCGCATGATGACCATGCGGCCTTTTGGGCCCACCTTGACCATACGGTCTGTTGGGGCGCATGATGACCATATGGCCTGTTGGAAGCCCAACATGACCAATCTGGAGTATGATATATGCTATTCATATTCATTTATTTATTGGTGTTTAAGGTCACATACTTCTACACAATGGCTAATCGTGACCACAACATAAATAATAAAGTCAAGTCCAGCCAATCATTTATACTCATGTCGCCCATTTTAGTGGACTTCCACCCCAAGACTGGTGACTGGGTCCTATTTTATCAAAAAAACAGAGCTTGTTTACCACAGTAGACAAGCACTGCTTCACTTCCCGGGGCTCCCATGGGGAGCTATGTATATTAAACATAAAGTTGAGAAGTCCAGACGTCATCTACTAAGACAACTATTACGTGTATTTATCCACAGATACATTTCCAAGAATCCAGGTTTGATTTTTTTTTATAATCCCCACGGATTAATATTCAAACTTTATAAAAGCATGCTTTGGTGATGCAGTTGATGTAGTTGAAATTTTTGATCAGTGGGAACTTGTGCAATTACAGTCTGGAGTAATCAGGTTTAATCACCCCCCCCCCCCTCTCTCTCTCTCTACCCTCCATTCGGTCATCTTCGCGACACCCGTGTATATAGATTTAGAAGGAGATCGTCAAGAGTGTATGTGTCTAACAGAGCGGAGAGGCGTCCAGAAGTATAACAGATATCTTATTAACTTTTTTAACCCTTTACCCAACAGAACGAACAAAAACCGGCCAGCGCTATTCACAAAAATCGCCAATTAATTTTTATTATGTTTTTCATTTTTCTCTCAAAAACATAGGTTATGACCCCTCTTTGGAACGAGCTCGTCGAGCTCGTTCCAATGAGGGGTCATAACCTATGTTTTTGAGACAAAAAATGAAAAAAATTAGTTATTCAAGAATTTTGTTTGCAAGTGTCGTCTGCTTTTCATTTTAGGTAAAGGGTTAACCAACACAAAGGATATCAAGCATTTATTATTTTGTATAAAAACAAACGTAGGGACTCACAGCTCGAATCAGAAAAAGGGTTAGCTGTCGTGAAAACGTTATTGTTATAACAAGGTAAATAAATATTTAATATTTCGTCCGTTGTCTGTCTGTTCTAATGAGAGGTCACATGATAAGGTTTTGTTGAATTTTTTTGAAAAATATCTCTTTTTCAACTGATTAATTTGAAACTTACTTGGGTTGCTGTGACCGGTTCATTGCGAAAAGGGTTAATACAACAGATTGTTGAGAGACACGAACAGTCTCTTGAGAAGACAGGCAAGTCGATGGGTGGACGTAAAGACAAACGTAGGCACTCACAGCGGAGAAGGGGTGGATGAACAGACAAACAACGGACGAGATATTAAATATTTATTTTCCTTGTGATAACAATAACGTTTTCACGACAGTTAAATCTTTTTCTGATTTGAACTGTATTTGTGTGGGTTTTTTTCTCTCTCTCTCTCTCTCTCTCTCTCCCTCTCTGTCTCTGTCTGTCTCTCTCTCCCTCTCTCTCTCTCTTTTACTGTTTACTGATGGAAGAACTTTGATTTGTTGTTTGGAATTATCACTCTCTCTCTCTCTCTCTCTCTCTCTCTCTCTCTCTCGAGAGAGAGAGAGAGAGAGAGAGAGAGAGAGAGAGAGAGAGAGAGAGAGAGAGAGTCAATTAGATAGACAGAGACGTAGAAACAGACAAAAAGGGCTCGAATCGTCAGTGGTGACAGAGATAGGGTTAAGGAAAATATCTCTGTCCCCAGCAGCTTTTGATGGTTAAGGGTCATTGGATATCGTGTACCTGAACACCACACTATCAACACAATATGGAAATCTCGGTTGCACGGGTTTTGTTACACAATATTCGAGACACATTCCTATTTGGAACACAATGTACTCGACACAATACAGGGGTTCACATTGAGTTTTAAATTGTAATTGTTAATCGCCGTGTGGTGCCACATTATTATAACACGCGGCTTTTTGTTGTTAGATTCAACAGTCCGTAAAAAACAAAAGCCCGACTAGGAATTCACATTCCGTTTCTGAACCTCAATAAAATGGGAACAACACATTTGAACCAAAAGGGGGGAATATGACCAACAAAAATCACCCTTTTCACTTTGAAGCCATTTTGGCTTGAATGATGGTTAGAAAAGGGGAGGAAGGGAGGGCGTGGCTGCGTAAGTCAACCTTTATTATCCCGAGATCAGGCAAGTAATCAACCAATTGTAGAATTCTGACCTAATGTCGATAAATGTGTTATTAAATCACTCAAAATAAATTCGGCCCAATAACTATGTGGTTATCAGTTCCTCTGTGTGTCTATCTGTCTGTCTGGTAGACTGTCAGAGGCCGACCACAAATTAAACAGCCGAGTCAATCGTAGATTTCCGATATGTCGATTTGACTTTTATTTGATTTCACTCTTTCCTCAAAATCACCTCAGCACCATACAACTGTGTCTGTCTGTACGTCTGTCTATCTGTGAGGCCGTCAATAAATTAAACAGCCGAGTCAATCGTAGATTTCCGATATGTCGATTTGCCTTTTGTGTTATTTAACTCTTGCCTCAAAATTACCTCAGTACCATTCAACTCTGTATGTATGCCTGTCTGTCTGTTGTCCGTCCGTCCGTCCGTCCGTCCGTCCGTCCGTCCGTCTCGCGCTAAAACTAACATTCTATTTCTTATCGGTTATCACCCACATATTCTCTGTGGATCATGCACGAGTACGTTAAAGTTTATTGTGACCAAGAATGGAACCTATGTAATATTTCGCTTTCCATGATGGAACATGGCTGACAATTTTCGTCATTGGAAGAGATTTGCAGGATAATTCCCTTAAGCTCCCGTTAATTTCCCCAAAGCTCTCGGTAACATACAATTAGAACTGGAAGTCTTGTCATGAAATGCGCACAAATAGCACGTCAATCTGCGCGTTAACCAACGCGTTATGGCCATACAAAGGCTATCAAACTCTGTACATATGGCCTGTGCACAAGCAATGTTTCAGCCAATGGACCTCCGGGTAACCCGGAGGTCCATTGGCAGAAATATTGCCTGCGTTTGCTATGAGTAACTAGGAGATCCTGCCGTGCTTTGGATGTCATTCGATATGGGAATTGCGCGCAATTTCTACGCGCAATTAAGCCTAGATAGCGCAGAGTTCATCACAAGACTCCTAGTTTTAACTGTAACACTGAGAGCGTGAAAGTTTCATATAAAATTTGAAATTTCAAAACATTCATTCAGTTTATTGTAGAGTAATATAAACATTGTGACTTTTTTACAATTTCTTCTCAATCAGTTCCAACGTTTCACTGTTATTCTCTGTTAAAACCCATTTGAAAATAAGAAAACGGCGTTTTCACCATCTTTTGATTTGTTTCTCTCTGTTTATTATATACACTTCATGTACATCGTGACATATAATACAGACACTGTCCTTTCCATTAATATAAAACTATAGTAGACAATGTAGACAGTTTATTAGTGCTTAGTACAGTTAAAACTAGAAGTCCTGTCATGAAATGCGCACGTTAATCTACGCGTTATAACCATAGTAAGGCTTTCAAATTCTGTACATATAGTCTGTGCGCAAGCAATGTTTCAGCCAATGGACCACCGGGTAACCCGGAGGTCCATTGGCAGAAACATTGCCTGTGTTTGCTATGAGTAACCAGGAGAACCTACCGTGCTTTGAATGTCATTCGATATGGCAGTTGCGCGCAATTCCTACGCGCAATTAAGCCAAGATAAGCGCACAAATCATGACAGGACGTCTAGTTTTAACTGTACGTGTGAAACAGATGGATATACTTAATGGCAGATATATTTAACGTAGTTGCTTCTAATTTACTAGCCATGAAAAGCCAAGTTTACTTTTTGCAACTTTTAACCCTTTACCTAACATGAAAAGCAGACAATTGCAAAGAAAATTCTTGAATAACTATTTTTTTTCATTTTTCTCTCACAAACATAGGTTATGACCCCTCATTGGAACGAGCTCGACGAGCTCGTTCCAAAGATGTGTCATAACTTATGTTTTCTAGCCAAAAAATGAGGAAAAATAATGAAAATTAATTGGTGATTTTTTAGAATAGCGCTGGCCGATCGTGGCGGTAACGTTGGTTAAAGGGTCAATACTGTTTTCGTTAATTGAAAGTAACAAAAACAGAAACATGGCTTTATTTTGTACTGCTGTCATAGGTATTTTCTCAACTATTAATTGCTTCTTAATTGGACCTTCCTCGCTCGTCGAATAATTTCAAGGGCGATAACTTATCAAAGTCGGTTTTTATGACGATGTAAGTCAGGGATATGTAAACATTCTGTTTCAGAGATGTTGACTATAATTTGGGTGAGAATTCATAAATACACAGAGATGTCGACTATAATTTGGGTGAGAGTTCATAAATACACAGCGATGTCGACTATAATTTGGGTGAGTGTTCATAAATACACAGAGATGTCGACTATAATTTGGGTGAGAGTTCATAAATACACAGAGATGTCGACTATAATTTGGGTGAGAGTTCATAAATACACAGAGATGTCGACTATAATTTGGGTGAGAGTTCAAAAATACACAAATATGTCGACTATAATTTGGGAGAGAGTTCATAAATACACAGAGATGTCGACTATAATTTGGGTGAGAGTTCACAAATACACAAAGATGTCGACTATAATTTGGGTGAGTGTTCATAAATACACAGAGATGTCGATTATAATTTGGGTGAGAGTTCATAAATACACAGCGATGTCGACTATAATTTGGGTGAGAGTTCAAAAATACACAAATATGTCGACTATAATGTGGGTTAGAGTTCATAAATACACAGAGATGTCGACTATAATTTGGGTGAGAATTCATAAATACACAGAGATGTCGACTATAATTTGGGTGAGAGTTCATAAATACACAGAGATGTCGACTATAATTTGGGTGAGAGTTCATAAATACACAAAGATGTCGACTATAATTTGGGTGAGTGTTCATAAATACACAGAGATGTCGATTATAATTTGGGTGAGAGTTCATAAATACACAGCGATGTCGACTATAATTTGGGTGAGTGTTCATAAATACACAGAGATGTCGACTATAATTTGGGTGAGAGTTCATAAATACACAGAGATGTCGACTATAATTTGGGTGAGAGTTCAAAAATACACAAATATGTCGACTATAATGTGGGTTAGAGTTCATAAATACACAGAGATGTCGACTATAATTTGGGTGAGAGTTCATAAATACACAGAGATGTCGACTATAATTTGGGAGAGAGATCATAAATACACAGAGATGTCGACTATAATTTGGGTGAGAGTTCATAAATACACAAAGATGTCGACTATAATTTGGGTGAGTGTTCATAAATACACAGAGATGTCGATTATAATTTGGGTGAGAGTTCATAAATACACAGCGATGTCGACTATAATTTGGGTGAGTGTTCATAAATACACAGAGATGTCGACTATAATTTGGGTGAGAGTTCATAAATACACAGAGATGTCGACTATAATTTGGGTGAGAGTTCAAAAATACACAAATACGTCGACTATAATGTGGGTTAGAGTTCATAAATACACAGAGATGTCGACTATAATTTGGGTGAGAGTTCATAAATACACAAAGATGTCGACTATAATTTGGGTGAGAGTTCATAAATACGCAGAGATGTCGACTATAATTTGGGTGAGAGTTCATAAATACACAGAGATGTCGACTATAATTTGTGTGAGAGTTCATAAATACACAAAGATGTTGACTATAATTTGGGTGAGAGTTCATAAATACACAGAGATGTCGATTATAATTTGGGTGAGAGTTCATAAATACACAGAGATGTCGACTATAATTTACACACAGACATGTCGACTATAATTTGTGTGAGAGTTCATAAATACACAAAGATGTCGACTATAATTTGGGTGAGAGTTCATAAATACACAGAGATGTCGACTATAATTTGTGTGAGAGTTCATAAATACACAAAGATGTCGACTATAATTTGGGTTAGAGTTCATAAATACACAGAGATGTCGACTATAATTTGGGTGAGAGTTCCTAAATACACAGAGATGTCGACTATAATTTACACACAGAGATGTCGACTATAATTTGGGTGAGAGTTTCATAAATACACATAGATGTCGACTATAAGTTGGGTGAGAGTTTCATAAATACACAGAGATGTCGACTATAATTTGGGTGAGAGTTTCATAAATACACAGAGATGTCGACAATATTTGGGGTGAGAGTTCATAAATACACAGAGATGTCGACTACATTTTGGGTGAGAGTCCATAAATACACAGAGATGTCGACTATAATTTGGGTGAGAGTTTCATAAATACACAGAGATGTCGACTATAATTTGGGTGAGAGTTTCATAAATACACAGAGAGTTCGACTATAATTTGGGTGGGAGTTTCATAAATACACAGACATGTCGACTATAATTTGGATGACAGTTCATAAATACACAGAGATGTCGACTATAATTTGCATGAGAATTCATAAATACACAAAGATGTCGACTATAATTTGGGTGAGAGTTCATAAATACACAAATATGTCGACTATAATTTGGGAGAGAGTTCATAAATACACAGAGATGTCGCCTATAATTTGGGTGAGAGTTCATAAATACACAGAGATGGCGACTATAATTTGGGTGAGGGTTTCATAAATACACAGAGATGTCGACTATCATTTGGGTGAGAGTTTCATAAAGACACAGAGATGTCAACTATAAATTTGGTGAGAGTTGCATAAATACGCAGACATATCGACTACGATTTGGATGAGAGTTTCATAAATACACAGAGATGTCGACTATAATTTGGGTGAGTGTTTCATAAATACGCAGACACATCGACTATAATTTGGGTGAGAGTTCATGAATACACAGAGATGTCGACTATAAGTTGGATGAGAGTTTCCTAAATACACAGAAATGTCGACTATAATTTGGGTGAGAGTTTCATCAATACGCAGACATATCGACTATGATTTGGGTGAGAGTTCATAAATACACAGAGATGTCGACTATATTTGGGGTTAGAGTTCATAAATACTCAGAGATGTCGACTACGATTTGGATGAGAGTTTCATAAATACACAGAGATGTCGACTATAATTTGGGTGAGTGTTTCATAAATACGCAGACACATCGACTATAATTTGGGTGAGAGTTCATAAATACACAGATATGTCGACTATATTCTGGGTGAGAGTTCATAAATACACAGAGATGTCGAGTATAATTTGGGTGAGAGTTCATAAATACACAGAGATGTCGACTATAATTTGGGTGACAGTTCATAAATACACAGAGATGTCGACTATGATTTGGGTGAGAGTTTCATAAATACACAGAGATGTCGACTATAATTTGGGTGGGAGTTTCATAAATACACAGACAGGTCGACTATAATTTGGGTGAGAGTTCATAAATACACAGAGATGTCGACTATAATTTGGGTGACAGTTCATAAATACACAGAGATGTCGACTATAATGTGGGTGAGAGTTTCATAAATACACAGAGATGTCGACTATAATTTGGGCGGTAGTTTCATAAATACGCAGACATATCGACTATATTTTGGGCGAGAGTTCATAAATACACAGCGATGTCGACTATAATTTGGGTGACAGTTCATAAATACACAGAGATGTCGACTATGATTTGGGTGAGAGTTTCACAAATACACAGAGATGTCGACTATAATTTGGGTGGGAGTTTCATAAATACACAGACAGGTCGACTATAATTTGGGTGACAGTTCATAAATACACAGAGATGTCAACTATAATTTGGGTGAGAGTTTCATAAATACACAGAGATGTCGACTATAATTTGGGTGGTAGGTTCATAAATACACAGAGATGTCGACTATAATGTGGGTGAGAGTTTCATAAATAGACAGAGATGTCGACTATAATTTGGGTGGTAGTTTCATAAATACACAGAGATGTCGACTATAATTTGGGTGAGAGTTTCATAAATACGCAGACATATCGACTATATTTTGGGTGAGAGTTCATAAATACACAGAGATGTCGACTATAATTTGGGTGAGAGTTTCATAAATACACGGAGATGTCGACTATATTTTGGGTGAGAGTTCATAAATACACAGAGATGTCGATTATAATTTGGGTGGGAGTTCATAAATACGCAGAGATGTCGACTATAATTTGGGTGAGAGTTTCATAAATACACTGAGATGTCGACTATATTTTGGGTGAGAGTTTATAAATGCACAGAGATGTCGACTATAATGTGGGTTAGAGTTAATAAATACACAGAGATGTCGACTATAATTTGGGTGAGAGTTCATAAATACACAGAGATGTTGATTATAATTCGGGTGAGAGTTCATAAATACACAGAGATGTCGACTATAATTTGGATGAGAGTTTCATAAATACACAGAGACGTTGATTATAATATGGGGGAGAGTTCATAAAAACACAGAGATGTCGTTTATAATTTGGGGGAGAGTTCATAAATACACAGAACGACACGAGTGTGTGAATGGGTTAATCGATATGGCACGAGTGCCAGCGCGAAAGAATAGAACGAGAGGCCGGAGGCCTCGAGTTTTATCCTTCCGCGATGGCACAAGTGCCATATCGATTAATCCATTCACACACTCGTGACGTTCAGTATTTATTACACGCTTTCACGTCTATAAAAAGAATTATTAGGAGGACATTCAGCGATTCATTTGACAACTATCAACATAAAGAACACATTTTATATTCATCCAAATTTGCGAGGGGAACCCGTGTTACTGTTTCGTCTCCTGAGTTCCAATGTGCTCCGTGTGCCTATTGGCACATAGAACACATTGGAACTCAGGGGACGATTTTTAGCTATCGCTAGATTCAAATTGCAATTGCGTTGCACGGTTTGTAGAACATTCCAGTGAAAGTTCGCTTCTTTTTTGAAAATAGTCCGTCAACGATTTCCGTTCCGCACATATGTGCGGAACGGATTTTCATTTCCGCATGGTTTCGGACACAACAAAGTCACAAAGTTACCTTTTACCCAACTCACAAGATTTTATTTATTTATTTTTTTTTAATTTTTCAGAAAAAATCTACAAAACCATATAATGTGACAAATTATTGGAGCAAGCTCAACTAGCTCGTTCCAATGAGGTGGATGTGTGTATGTGTGTTTGTGGGGGGGGGGGGTGGGGCGCTCACATGGTGTGGTGTTGTTGAAATATGTTTTTGGTCAACGGCTCAATTTGTAAATTACGCGCGCGGATGCGCCTGATACGTTAAATAAGTGGGTCACGTGGTGTGGTTTTTTTGAGGTGCTATATCGTTTTACCCATTCACACGCGCCTGTCGTTCTATGTTTATTAGACGCCTTCACATTTTTAAAAACAATTAATAGAAGAACACTCAGCATCACTATCAACAAGAAAAACGCATTTTATCGCCAACCACATTTGCGACGGAAATCCGTGTTACTAATTTTAGCTATCGCTAGAGATTCAAATTGTAATTGCGGTGCACGATTTGTAGAAAATTCTAGTGAAATTTCGCTTCTGTTTAAAAATAGTCCGTCAACGATTTCCGTTCCGCACATTTTCCGCATGGTTTACTGTTGCTGTAGATAGGGATTACATAGAACAGGCGTGTAATTAAAAAGGCAACTGGTCTATTCGACGAAATAGAGTCTATATGCAGTTCGACGGAAAGACAATTCGACCAAAGATTAAATCGACGGAAATCGAAAGATAATTTTAAACATTAAAAATACAAATTACTAACCTAATTCTGGCTCTCTCTATGATTTTTGTGGACAATGTTGCAGTTATGTATTTTGTTTGGATTAATCTGGGTGTTGAACATCTTCTCATTGCGTAACTGATTGATTTACTTTTCAAATAGTGTTATAAAAACACAAGTATATGAGTATCAATTACTGTCATAGATCAGGGATGTGACGACAGGGGGTGGGGGGTGGGGGGTCTCCCCCCTCCCCCAGCCAGGAGTATTTTTTTTCAATAGTTGGAAATTCCGCCGTCAAAAATCAAATAGTTGGAAATTCAATAAATTAACATTGTTCATGAAAAATATTAAAATGATGAGAAATTTTGATCTTTTGTTTCCAACTGGAAACTTGAGTTTCAAATTTCCTACTCTAAAATTGACATGGCCTCAAAATTTCAACTCTGACATCAGTCTGGTAAATTTTCTGACCCAGACACATTATAAATAATGCTTTTTCCGTTTCAGGACTAGTGAAAATTTTCAGAAGGGTTCATAAGCATGTGTATATATATATATATATATAATCACTTTAACCCTTTACCCAACGCAGACGTTTTCAAAATTCATTATTTTAAATATCATTTTTTAAATTTTTTAAAAAAAATTTCAACAAAACCATATCATGTGACCCCTCTTTGGAACGAGCTCGACGAGCTCGTTCCAAAGAGGGGTTACATGATATGGTTTTGTTGAAATTTTTCGAAAAATGATATTTTTTCAGCAGCTGTATAAATTTGTATATTACGCGGGCGGATGCGGGCGATTCTTTGGTTAAAGGGTTAAAAGATATCACCCAGCGCTGCAGTGCAACCACCTATCGAAACAACTCACAGTTGGAATTTAGACCGGTGGCTCCCCCTCCCCCTCCCCCTCCCAGCTGAAACTCTCTAGCTACATCCCTGTCATAGATATCTTTGTGTGTAGGCGGGGGTGGGGTGGGGGTAATGATGGTAATGCGACCCCCCCCCCCCCCCGCCCTTCCAATACCAAAAATCGAAAAGGTCAACTCATGGTGGGCGTTAGGTTAAGATCCCCTAGAAATACTAAAGAAAACCAGCTGGATTTTTTTTTCAGTCAAAAAAATATGACTGGAATAAATGCAGTGATGTCTGTGACAGTATGACTACTGCGTCGTTTGGCTTATTCTAAATACCTTTTACCGAATTAATATGGCGAGACACGGGAATAAAATTAAAAGTACATATATTGGTGTCGGGAGAGCAGGGAAAACTCCAATTTTGTCAATAAAATCATACAAACATGGATATGTAAATGGAACCAGATCAATTTGTCTGTTTCAGTTACATCTACATTTGTATTTCTTTGTTGACAAATATTTATTTATCGATTTTGGGATTACCCACTAAAATTCTGAGGATCATATCATCATTTCTAACTGCCCGTAAAATCAAGGTGAGGGTTTACCGCGAGGTAGCAGAGGAAGTAATACTCGAAGCGACAGGGATCGGTTCTAAGCCCGCTTCATTTCATAAAATAAGTGAATGACAAAGAAAAAGTAAGGAAAAACTATATTGACCTATCGCAGTTCTCAGACGACAAAGGCATGTGGACGGTCAGTTAGTCCCGAAACATAATTAAAAAATCGCTTGTAAGATACCATTCGCGATCTTGAGAGCTGATGCGCCTCACGGCGCATCAAGCGCAATGCCACCACAACTCAAAGAGTTAAGTTCTTCAAGAAACAAAGACAAAAAAACAGACCCCAGTATTGATCTCCACTTATACGACCACAAACTGGAGATCAATACTGGGGACTGACAAGCAACGAATATTTATACTGGATAGTAATCTGAGTCTAAACAGTCACGTCAACTCCATTTCGGTTAGAGCTACTAAACGTATCAATTTTTGAAGATGACCAGAGGTAAAAATTGGGGAGCAAAACAAAGATGTACTTCTCAAGATTTACAAATCATTTGTACTAGAATATGGTGCCATAATAACAAGTGACCCGAGCAAAACCAACATTCAGAGGCACCAGCGAGTTCAAACTCATGCCCTGCGCGTAGCACTGTAGATCTTATGTGGACACCGACAAAGCAACTTCATGATCTAGAAAAAATAGAAACTATTGAAACGCGATTAGAAGACCTACAAAACAAAACCTTCAACAGACTCCAAGAGAGTGAATTGATGTTAGAGCTAAATGAGCACGGAATCCTTAATAGAAAAACAAAATAAGTCACAGAAAATTAAAATTATACAATAGGATTATGATGCGTGAAGTCATTGAGGTTTGCCTCGCAACTCTTTGAGAACTTTAGGATTGAATCTGTGAGGACTGCCTCGCAACTCATTGAGAACTTTAGGATTGAGTCTGTGAGGACTGCCTCGCAACTTTGCGTGTGGGGAGTTGGCCACGAAGAAATCCGCCCCTCGCACCATCAATGGCAACGATCACAATATGCACTGGATTTCTATCTCTCTCTCTATCTAGAACTCTTCTAACTGAACACTAACATTTTCTTCAATCATTCAAACCAAGATGACACCAAGAAAAAGTAGACGAAGCGCAGAAGGGAGTAATACAAGTTTTTTGCTAAAATTGTAACAGAAGGAGAGATACGTGCGGGAGCCGGGGTTCGAACCGTCGACCTCTAGCACACAAAGCGACCGATTTACCACGAGACTAAGAGATCCGGTCCAACCAGGCTGGTTGGTAAATGGCCTTTATACTTTGACCGCTACACTACTCTCCCCTTCTTTTGAGATTCACCACATGTGAATCTCACCCAAGTTCCTCCCTCAGAGCGGTCGAAACACCCGCAGTGCCACCTACTGCTGAGGATCGGACGAGCCCCCAAATGTAACAGGAGGAGAGATAATTGTGGGAGCCGAGGTTCGAACCGTCGACCTTTAGCACACAAAGCGACCGATTTACCACGAGACTAAGAGATCCGGACCAACCAGGCTGGTTGGTAAATGGCCTTTATACCTCGACCGCTACAAAATACACAGGAAACCAAACACCAAGCAAGGATTGAAACAAGCTTGCCTTGCTGAGACAAGTGTACATTCCTTTCTGTAACCGATATGGATAATATACTGGGGTTGCACCCAACCCACCGACTGTTTGGGTTTCTTTTTCATTTTTCTAAAACAAACGGTTTCAATATTACCATAAATATGTAAAACACAGAATAGAATTCTTGTAGTTACGCCCAATTCCTAGTCAACCTCCTGTTTGAGGTTCTCGGGGGTCTGACCCTAGTACCCTACTGCCAGTGCGCATACTCAAACCAAATAAGATTATTGGCCAGCGCTTCCAACTCTCGGGGAATTCAAATCCAACATCGCGCCTGGGCGCCTTGAAACTTTTCATTCATCTTTGAGGTAATGAGAACAAGAAGTCAGAAACCAGGTGAACAGTAAGGTTAAAATGTGATGTTTGGGATCTACGATCATATGAATCGAGGAAAATCATGACTAGATAATTAATTTGTCGTGGATTTTCAAGTGGGCACGGAGTAAGCCCGATCAATACTCGAGTAGTTAACCCATTGAACTCGTGCGGCCGCTGTTTCGTCCAGGAGCATGATATGTCATAACGTCATTTTTAGGATGGCTGTTCAGTAAATGTGTGGGGTAGACCAGTCAATACTTTCAACGTGCAGCCCCGAGGCTGCACGTTGAAAATATTAATTGGTCTGCCCCAAATAATGAATATGGACTCTTTTAATAGCTGCCATTGAACTGACATCGAAAATACCATTCAAAAGGTGAATTCTTCTGTAGAAGGAAAATGGGTTATTATTAGTGCCCAATTAGAAATGGGTGCGCAGTAGATTTATTTATGTTTCGGGGTTTTTTGTTCAACATGATTTGAGAGTGGAGTTTGTAACATGATACAAAATATATATACAATGCTATTCCATGCAACAGTTACAGGTTTCTCTCTGACCCTTTGCTATGAGAGATTCCCTTCTGTTTTAGATAATGGCTAATGCCTCAGCGAACCCATTAGTCTGTGTGCAACACACCGACTACTGTTTTTGTACGGTTTCTTTTTCTTTTCTTTTTTTCTTCTTCTTCTTCTTCTTCTTCTTCTTCTTCTTCTTCTTCTTCTTCTTCTTCTGTTTTTGGAATCCCTTTTTGGAATCCCATTTGTGGAATTCTTTTTTTGAAAACGCCTATGGCTATGGAATCCTTTTTTTCTGAAATGAGTCTAAGAGTCGTTCGAGGAGTCACTCGAACGAGCAAATGTTCTTTGGCTCATTTGCTCGATGGGATTCGAGTCGTTCGAGCAATAGTTGTGAGTCACTCGACATAAGACAGAATCCAACTTTTGGAATCCCTTTTTGGAATCCGATTTGTGGAATTCCTTTTTTGAAAACGCCTATGGCTATGGAATCCCTTTTTTCTGAAATGAGTCTAAGAGTCGTTCGAGGAGTCACTCGAACGAGCAAATGCTCATTGGCTCATTTGGCTGGTAATTATAAGACCTTGGACGAGAGAACCAGAGATAGTTTGGACTGGATAGACTGTTAGTGATAGAGAAATATATGCAATAGGCATTAAAAATGGGATTCTGGGAACATCAGGCCCTGTACTCCTATTCAATAGAGCATACCCCCTGTACCCCTTGGTACTATAGCGTAACGTGTTATTTTTATATGCCCAAAATGGGCTTCACGTGTCCGTTTGGGTGGTTTGGTGGAGATTATGGTGGTTTGTAAGAGTGGTCGGGTCTATTTGGGTAATTAGGTATACTCTAGTTCAATCAAACACACCCCCCAGGGGACCTCTTGGTACTATAGCACTACGTGCTACTATTATAAACCAAAAGAATGGCGGTCCTAAATAGGGTTCTGACAGAATTCGAAATAGTAAAACTTGTCGGGTTGTTTGTGGTAATTAGATTTACTCCGATTCAATCGAACATACCCTCCGAACATACCCCTGTCCTATTGTAGGACTTTGGGTCACATAGCATCCACGTGCTACCATAGAAACCAAGATGGCGACCTCCAGTATACAAAATGGACGACGGAAACACGTATCACCCTAACAACACGCGCTGCGCATGCGCACTCACACCACGTATCACTATGGGGATGACGTCACAACATGGCCGCTAACGTGGGTTACCATGACAACACAATATGGCGCCACTGGGTCACGTGACTATGACGTCACATGAGATCCCCCGATGAGATCCCCCAACCTCTCCCTGTAGGGGAACATACACTACTACTGCTAAAGCAATAGCCATTATCTAAAACAGAATGGAATCTCTTATAATCAAAGAGCCAGAGAGAAAGCTTAGATATAATTTCTTTGTTACATGGAACAGCATTGTATATTTATTTAGTATCATGTTACAAACTTCATTTTCAAATCATTGAAGAGAGAACCCTTCATTTTTCAAAGCATTTTTATTCTCAGTCATAACTCAGGATTGACAGGTTTTGGGATGAAGGGTTGTGTGGCTTTTTCGAAACACCTATCACAATTGTAAAGTAATGAAATGGAATATTTGAATGGTCAGATTTTAACCCCCTCTTAATACTTCGATCTGAGTACAAACACCTTTAATATATCTCATGGCTACAGAATGGTTTTCGCTTTCTTTTCTGTAACATTTAATTCTATGTGGAATGGGACACCTTTTCAGTGTGCCTTCCAAAGTAAGCCATTCTAAAAATCCTTCACCCAACATAACGGCGAAAACCGGTCAGCTTTATTCACAGAAATGTCTATTTAGTTTCAAGTACTTTCTTATTTTTGACTGAAAAACATAGCTTATGCCCTCTCATTGGAATGAGCTAATTTTTTAAATGATTATTTATTTATTGGTATTAAAGGTCACATATTTCTGCACAATGGCTAGTCATGACCACGACCGTTTTACGGGTGGAGGAAGCTGGAATACCCGGGGAGAACCAGCGGGCAACAGCGAGCAACTGTCAGCTCCCCCACATACTAATTCCACACAGGCTGAGTTAGCAATGGTTGAAGACAGGTGCACCTTAGTACACAGCACCGCCACATCCCCGTGCCCCACATGGGCAATGGGGGGAATTGTCTTGCCCAAGGACACAGCGTGGATGACGCAGGTGGGATTCGAACCGGGGACCTCTAGGCTTGCAGCCTGTATCTCTGCCAACTGAGCCACTGCGCTCCCATTTAAAGGATTAAGATGGAGTATTTAAACCCTCTCAAGATCCTTAATATGGGTCCCAAAAATTGAATTTTATGCAAAATCGAGAATAATGAAAAACCTTTCCATTCTCACAATTTTGTTCTGAACACACATGGGCATAGATGGGACCTTGGTATTTAGCCAATGCAAATAAGTCTTCGGGTAGGATCTTGGGGGCATTTAAGGCCTTTCGACGTCTATATTCCAACATTACTGAGCTCTTTAACTCGCAAAATATTTTCCAGAGGTACCATGCACTTTGACATTTTCTAGCTAATATGAATATTTGCCAGCATCTACAAACATGGCAGATCCGGAGTTGGTGGAGCCATTATTTATAAAATAGTTTATGCTCCTACTTCAGGCTTGGTATTACTTATAGACATGGAGTCTACACCAAATGAGTTGAAACTTGCTGGAGGTTCAAAATGTGGTCCATCTCAATGCGGTCAACAGAGGTCATTAAGAGCATATTTTCCCGACCTATTAGGAATTGCATTTTATACCAACTAATGCACTTCTGAAGATTATACATGTATCTCATCATTCAAATGAATGTCAGAGCCAGTAATGTCAATTTCTGATTCCTTGATCAAACCCTACAAATGGTGTGCACATATATGCCTTTTCTGATTTCTAAGAAAAATTATTTTGATTCCTGCATGAATATCTGTAAATACTGTTAACGAAAACCCATTTCTGATTTGTTAAAAACTATTTTACTCCCGAAAATATTAACCTCCATAAATTATTTTTCTCTAAAGTTTTTTTCCTGATAGTTTAACCCTTTTCACACAAACTTGAGTTTATTGGTGGCAGTAAATTCTGTTTCTCAAGTTTGTCAGTATATGTTGTAAACATATTTTAACCTTTATAACCCCAAGGCCCCACATGCCTCCAAATCATAGATGACCGAGTACTAATGGCCGGCAGTTATCAGTATATCAAAAACATTGAAATAGGATTGATTGTATTCGGGTTATCGTGTTGAAAGTGCTTAGAAGACAGAAATACTACAACTACAACACCAAGGCATGCCTTCTATGAATGTTATTTATTTATTGGGTTTAATGACACTTTTGACAGCCACTGTCACCTTGTGTCGGACAGTGTTATGGGTGGGGTAAGCCGGAATACCCTGAGAGAACTATCGAGCAACAGCGAGCAACTGTCAGGCTCCCCATCAGACTGACTCCACACGAGCACAGTTAGCAGTTATTAGTATACCAAAAACATTGAGATAGGATTGATTGTATTTGGGTTATCGTGTTGACAAACAGTGCATAGAAGACATAAGTAATCCAACTACACCATGCCTTCTATGAATGTTATTTATTTATTTATTGGGGTTTAACGAAACTTTCGAATGCCTGGGTCACCTTGTGTCGAACAGTTCAACGGATGGAGGAAGACAGAGAACCCGGAGAGAACTATCGAGCAACGGTGAGCAACTGTCAGGCTCCCCATCATACTAACTCCACACAAGCAGGGTTAGTGCAAATGCATCATCGACGTGCAGTATGCCTTAGTACACAACGAACAACGTCACCAAGCCCTCGCGTGGGTAATGGGGTGAAGTGTTTTGCCCAAAGACACAAGGCAGTTGCCACAGGTAGGATTCGAACTGAGGACCTCTCGGCTTGCAGCCTGCACCTCTGACTACTGAGCCACCGGCCCCTCTATGAATATAATGGGAATACTTTGGAGGCTTATTTCCGGGATAAAATAGTTTTTAAGAAACCAGAAATAGGTTTGCGTTAACAGTATTTAAAGATATTAATTCAGGAATCAGATAATTTTTTCCAAGAAACCAGAAAAATGGCATATATATGTACAGCATTCAAAGGGTCCGATCAAGGGAATGCACTAGGGGGTCAAAAAATGTGATTTCCAACAATTCGGTAAAATGTACTCAGTGACCCCTAGGTAACCTCAGTGACCTTGACCCATATTTTAAACCTCCATCTTGTTTCAACTAGTTTGGTGTTGGTCCCAGGTCCGTGCGTCATACCATATTTGAGATATGAGCGTGACCCACTTACAAAATTTTTGGCCACGCCCACCTTTTTCATTTTTTTCATGCAAAAATGAGATTTCCAGCAATTCTAAAAAATGCACTCAATGACAACTGGGTGACCTGTGACCTTGACCCATATTTTGAATCTCCATCGAGTGTCGACTCATTTGGTGTTGGCCACAGGTCCATATATCATACCATGCCTCAGATATGGGCGTGGCCCACTTTCAAAACACCCCTACGGCCACCCCTAATGACCCAGGAATCTGAAAAACATAGGTGGCCGAGAATTTGTAACTGTCTATCAGTCTGCCAAAAATCAGCGAGATAGGACAATTCGTTTTCGGGTTATCTTGCAGGCAATAAAGTGCATAGAAGACAGAAGACAGGAGATGAAGAAGAAGAAGAAGAAGAAGAAGAAGAAGAAGAAGAAGAAGAAGAAGAAGAAGAAGAAAAACAAGAAAAAAAAACAAAGAACAAGAAACAATAGTCTGTGTGTTTCACACAGACTAACCAGAAAGTATCATTTAACTGTGGCTACGTTTCTATATGGGAATTTCGTCAAAGTATCTCTTAATTATTTCGACACGAGGTGATCCTGGCTGATGAAAGTGCCGTTAAATCCCAATAAAAATCTCTTAATTATAAATACCTTTTGATAGCATTAACTAATATTATGATGACGTCTTTCACCCCCATTGCCTACGTGGGGGCACGGTGACGCTGTGTACTAAGGCGTGCTGCACGTCGATGGTGCACCTGTCTTCCACCAATGCTAACCCTGCTTGTGTGGAGTTAGTATGTTGGGGAGCTGACAGTTGCTCGCCGTTGCTCGGTGGTTCTCTCCGGGTACTCCGGCTTCCTCCACCCGTAAAACTGTCGTGGTCATGATTAGCCATTGTGCAGAAATATGTGCCCTTAAACACCAATAAATATAAATATAAATATATATGATGATGTCTGTACAAACCACCACTTTATATACGCCCCGGAAAAGTGATGAAAGTTGCTATGAATCATCACTTGAGCGGAACAAAGCGCCAGTCGGAATGCTAAAGTATTGCGGCTTGCGCCTTGTTCCACCTAATGGACGAAATAGCAAAGCGTATATTTTCTTAAAACAATAAGACTTTATCTTGTTTTATTGTGAAGGATTCTAAACAATTGTAACTGGGATAATGGATTAGTCAACTGCGTTTCCTCCTGTGCGGGATTTCGGCTTTCTTTTGTTTTTATTTATTGGTGTTTAAGGTCATATACTTATGCACAATGGCTAATCGTGACCGTGACAGAAGCCGGATTACCCGGAGAGAACCCCCGAGCATCGACGATCAACTGTGAGCTCCTCAACATTCTAACTCTGTTCAAGCTCCACTCAACCAGGGTTACGATGGTTAAAGACATGTGCACCATCGACCTGCAGTACGCATTAGTACATGGCGTCATCGTGCCCCAGTGAAGGCAACCGGGATAAAGTGCCTTGCCCAATGACACAACGTGGGTCGTCCCGGGAGCCTCTCTCTCGGGACCTGTAGCATAGAAGTCCAGCGGTCTACCACTGAGCCACCATGCTCACCAGCTTTCTTTAAAAGGAAGAGAAAACCTTAAAGTCGTGGTGGATACAGTTTCTGATCATCCCGACGTGTGATTTACTGAATCGGAAGGGAAAACTGTTTTAAGATTGTGTTCCGACCTTAAAGTACAGATCAAGTACGTCAACATTTAAGCACAAAGGAATATAAATTTTCACCTTCTTTTAAAATTCTGATAAACACAGGTATGATTGTGTTTGCAACATTCATACTCAATTTGCAATTCCATTGTTCAGTTGACAGTGGTCTCAATGTACAAAGTCAAGTGAACGAGAGAACTTGAAGTTTGCAGTTGTGCAAGTCATCTCCTGTTCAGTCAATTTAAAACTAAGGCAAGTTCTGGTGTGTGCTAAATAATACATGTGCTGAATGTTGGGTGTGGACTAAATAACATTTCTGAAGTTGTTGGAACTTTTTGTGGATTCCATAGCAAATGATCAAACTATTCAAATAAAAACTAACTTGGTTTCATATCCTCACGGGTGCGGCGTTACCGCCTAAACTGGAATTTCAGCCATCGGTGATACATAGAACATTTATTTATTTTATGTATTTATTTTCGACTCTTTGTAACTTCAAGCCATCACCCCCCCTCTCCTGCAGTGCTGCCTGCCTGCCTGCGCCTGCCTGCGCCTGCCTGCCTGCCTGTCTGCTTCTCTCTCTCTCTCTCTCTCTCTCTCTCTCTCTCTCTCTCTCTCTCTGGCTATCCGATAAGTACCAGAATTTAACTGGAAAGAGCTGAAGAAGACAGGAGTAACAGAAACACGGCAACAACGTAGAAAGCCAGATACAGAAGGAAAAAAGAACCCCAGAGAAAAAGCACAAGAATGGAAGATCACAAGACGAGAGAAATGTATCGAGAGACAGTGTGTCCGAGGTAAAGAAAGAAAGACGCAGCGGAGAGACCAACTCAAGTAGTATCGGGAACAGCCACGAGGTTTAAAAGGATGGAAACTCAGATTTCAGTGAGGAAGAGACCAGAGTCACCAAGGAAAGCGATACTTTGAATGTAGCAAAAACGCCCACAATCTTATATCTGTCTTGTCCCCCGTCACCATTTTGACCAGAGTCCGCAGACTCGGGCCGTAACTAACAGAAATGTATGCGGGTTTTGGACGTTGGTGCTCGACGGCTCGGACATGTCGCCCAACTATTTGGAGCATGCCTAATTGCTTTTACCAAAGACTAAAACGCAACAAATATACTTTCCTTTGATAAAATACTTCCACGGCAGGGAATTTATTAGAGTTTTATGGCAGTGGTGTCAGTTGCACACTAGCCAGATAGAGATACCCGACCATTTGTGGGTACTTTCGAAAGGTCAGGGTCAAAACAATCTTTTGTTATTGGTTACTTTCTCCCGGGATGTGGTATTCTACCAGTATACGAAGTCGGACATCTATTGAACTTTTTAAAATGTGTATACCTTTGTCGGACAAGAAAGAGATTTTGTCCAACTGAGTTCTCCAAAGCATGTTATATTTTCGTCAGGCAAGTAAGGACGTCCGCACAACTTGGTATTTCATAATTTCTTGGTCAACCTCTGCCCGACAAAACTCATGATTATTTATTTATTTATTGGTGTTTAAGGTCACATACTTATGCACAATGGCTAATCATGACCGTGACAGTTTTACGGGTGGAGGAAGCCGGACTATCCGGAGAGAACCACCGAGCAACGACGAGCAGCTGCCAGCTCCCGAACATCGTAACTCAGCACTGTAGCACAGGCAAGGCTAGATTGGTTGAAGACAATCGCACCATGTGGACAATCGGGGCAAAACCCATGATTGGGAGATTTTAATTTATTTTTATTTTTATTATCCCCGCATTTTCAAAAATGCGGGGATATAGTCATGATCTCAGTACGTCCGTCTGTCCGTCCGTCCGTACGTCACAACCTGAATAGCTCCTATGGTATTTAATTCGAAACGTTTATACTATTCTAACGTGTTCAGGTAACATCTCTAAATGTGTATGAAGGTTTCGGAATTTGGTTTGGTCCCAGGTGGTTCCAATGGAACCACTTTTATCGTTGAAAAATCAGTTTTCATCGAAAGGCTCCGAGGGTATTTAATTCGAAACCTTAAATCTTTGCTAAGGTGTTCAGGTAACACCTCTAAATGTGCATAAAGGTTTCGGAATTTTGATTTGGCCCCAAGTGGTTCCGGTGGAACCACTTTTATCACTGAGAAATCAGTTTTCATCGAAAGGCCCCTCGGGTATTTAATTCGAAACGTTTAAACTATGCTAATGTGTTCAGGTAACATCTCTAGATGTGCACGAAGGTTTCGGAATTTTGATTTGGCCCCAGGTGGTTCCAGTGGAACCACTTTTATCATTAGAAAATTAGTTTTCATCGAAAGGTTCATAGGGTATTTAATTCGCAACATTCAAACTATGCTAAGGTGTTCAGGTAACATCTCTACATGTACATGAAGGTTTCGGAATTTTGATTTGGCCCCAGGTGGTTCCAGTAAAACCACTTTTATCGTTAGAAAATCTGTTTTCATCGAAAGGCTCCTAGGGTATTTAATTCGAAACTTTTAAACTATGCTAAGGTGTTCAGGTAGCATCACTAGATGTGCATGAAGGTTTCGGGATTTTGAGTTGGCCCCAGGTGTTTCCAGTGGAACCACTTTTATCGTTAGAAAATCAGTTTTCATCGAAAGGCTCCTAGGGTATTTAATTTGAAACGTTTAAACTATGCTAATGTTTTCAGGTAACATCTCTAGATGTGCACGAAGGTTTCGGAATTTTGATTTGGCCCCAGGTGGTTCCAGTGGAACCACTTTAATCGTTAGAAAATTAGTTTTCATCAAAAGACTCCTAGGGTATTTACTTCGAAACGTTTGAACTATGCTAAGGTGTTCAGGTAGCATCACTAAATGTGCATGAAGGTTTTGGAATTTTTATTTGGCCCCAAGTGGTTCCCGTGGAAACACTTTTATCATTAGAAAATCAGTTTTCATCGAAAGGCTCCTAGGGTATTTAATTCGAAATGTTTAAACTAGGCTAATGTGTTCAGGTATCATCTCCAGATGTGCATGAAGGTTTCGGAATTTTGATTCGGCCCCAGGTGGTTCCAGTGGAACCACTTTTATCGTTAGAAAATCAGTTTTCATCGAAAGGCTCCTAGGGTATTTAATTTGAAACATTTAAATTATGCTAATGTGTTCAGGTAGCATGTCAAGATGTGCATGAAGGTTTTGGAATTTTGATTTGGCCCCAAGTGGCTCCGGTGGAACCACTTTTATTGTTGGAAAATTAGTTTTCATTGAAAGGCTCCTAGGGTATTTAATCCAAAACGTTTAAACTATACTAAGGTGTTCAGGTAACATCTCTAGAGGTGCATAAAGGTTTCGGAATTTTGATTTGGCCCCAAGTGGCTCCAGCGGGACCATTTTTATCATTGGAAAATTAGTTTTCATCAAAAGGCTCCTAGGGTATTTAATTCGAAACATTTAAACTATGGTAATGTGTTCAAGTAACATCTCTAGATGTACATGAAGGTTTCGGAATTTTGATTTGGCCCCAGGTGGTTCCAGTGGAACCACTTTTATCGTTGGAAAATCAGTTCTCATCGAAAGGCTCTTGGGGTATTTAATTCGAAACGTTTATACTATGCTGAGGTGTTCACGTAACATCTCTAGATGTGCATAAAGCCTTCAGAATTTTGATTTGGCCCCAAGTGGCTCCAGTGAAACCACTTTTATCGTTAGAAAATCAGTTTTCATCGAAAGGCTCCTAGGGCATTTAATTCGAAACGTTTAAATTGTGCTAATGTGTTCAGGTAACATCTCTAGATGTGCATAAAGGTTTTGAAATTTTGATTTGGCCCCAAGTGGCTCCAGCGGAACCACTTTTATCGTTGGAAAATCAGTTTTCATCGAAAGGCTCCTTTGGTATTTAATTTGAAACGTTAGAACTATGCTAAGTTTTTGCTAAGGAAATGAGGGGATACACCATTGTGTACACAAATAACTCTATCTAGCTTTTCTAGTTGGGATATTTTGTAGTTGTTCAGTATGAGGAAGTTCGTGCTATACCCAGGTGGCGGTAGCGGTAACGTGGTAACGTGGCATCACACATCGTACATTCTCCTCGGGGCGTAGATAACGCGGCGTGTTTATGTTAATATTTATCCACATAACGCATTCTCGTGTGGGTGGGGACTAAAATAAAAAGTGTAGACACGGTCTGGATCCAGAATAAGGTGAAGATGGTAGCTGGATGCGTTTTTTCTTCTTCGTTGTTTGGGTAAATATTGGTTGGCGAATTTCTATATACAGACAGAAGCATGGATAAATAACAGATATTTGTAGAAATTTTATATGTAACATGTAACACTTACCAAATTCAATAGCTCACCACATGATTTATAATTTAATTATGATTTATTTACAGATGATCTATTTACATGATGGAAGACTGTCTTCAACTGAGAACCCAACTCTCTCACCCCTTCCTCACTTCCTGTTTTTACCTGCCCGACCTATTTCATTCCTTTTTCCAGGAGAGAACCTGTACTTAATCTATTATTACATTTGCCACTGTTCTAATAACCTCGGTCCAATCTGTCAATCTCGCATACCTCTCCATACACACAATCTTCAAAGGGTACACATATAGAAGTAGATAGAAGTAGGGATAAATAACAGATATTCGTAGAAATTTTATATACAGATAGATCTCTCACTTTCTTGTATTTGGGTGCCAACGTTTTGGTGAACGGTTGACTACAGATATGACATTCTGTGGTTCTTTTATGGTATTTCATTAGCTCGTCTGTGATAATCATCTTCTCGGGAGTTTTAAATTGCTCGTATAATTTTTGGATTTCAGATTCCAAATCTTCCACGAATTTTTGTGCCATGTCATCATCATCTGACCGTTTCGTCTAGGTGTATGGACCTGAAGAATATTGATTGTCGAATGAACTTTTTATGTAAAAACAATAACCAGATGGTCTGTGATTCTGATATTTTAGGTGTAACTCTGATGATCGTTGGGCTGACATGAACTCATTTTCATTATGAAACATTGGAAATTGGCATATCGTCGGTTGAGTGCTAGAATGTTCTATGTCCCCTCTTGCACTCAACCGACGATATCACGAAAGGCACTTTAGTTTTCTCTTGTGATGTACGAATTTAATGTAAGTGTGTGTTTTGGGCATGTCGTATTGATTTCACTTGCAATACTCCTCCTGAAATTCCAGTGATTCTTTGCTTGGTTCTATGTGCAAGACTGTCTCTGCCCAAATTCTCATCATGTCGTGTTTGCTGGTCATATTTAATACTGACATGAAACGCATGATAATTGCATCTTCATATTCCTTGTCTTGACAGTTGGGACCATAGTCCCATCGAAACTTGCAACCAGAAAATTTTTCCTTCAACACACTGGGGGTGTTTTCTTTCATGAGATGGGCAAACGTTCTGTAAAACACATCTTGGAGAAATTCGTGACACTCTTCTTCTTTTCGTTTTTTTCATTTCATCTATCCATTTTTTTATTTTTAAAATATATATATATATTTTATTTCCTATTTATATATATGATTTTTTTTTTAAGTCCAAAGGCAGGCTTTGTCCTTGACTCTTGATTATCGTCTTCCATCATTCTAACACCTCGACCCTCAAGCTTGTCGAACACCGATGCAAAACACAGGCCTATGACGTCTTTGTGTTGTGTGGTGTAACAGGTGTGCACCTCGATCGATCCCTCCGACATGCAACCTGGACATCTCTCGTTCATCGCTCTGGGAATGGTTAAATCCTCGAGATCGGCACGTGCTCTCTAGAAGACATCTCTTAGACAAAACAAATAAATGTGGTTATATCCCCCACCCAAGTGCCGAATCGTCCAAGACTCCGGTGCCGAATCGTCTCGGTGCCGAATCATACAGACACCTGTTGAAGAGGGTTCCTACTAAACAGCCAGAGATACCGAGGGATACCGAGGTGAAGAAAAATAAGTAAGTAGCATCAATTAGGAACAAATATGCAATGAGCGATCGAGAAACATGTTTATCCGAGGAAAATAGAACAACGAGAAAAGAGAGGTGGATACAGAACATGGAACTGTGAAAACATAACAACTAGCAACGTGGCGCAGTTGATTAGGAACAAATATGCAATGAGCGATCGAGAAACATGTTTATTCGAGGAAAATAGAACAAGGGAAAGAGAGAGGTGGACACTGAACATGGAACTGAGAAAACATAACAACTAGCATTGTGGCGCAGTTGATTCCTTGTCTCTAATATCCATAACATCTTGATAGTGGCTGTAAGCAATGATATCGGTGAAATATAAAATTACAAGTCATAGGGAAAGTCATAAGAGGAGTAATAAAATAAAAGATGCAAAGAAATATCACAAGTGAACAATACACAGGGCAATCATTCTTCCTACTTACTGACATAATTTCCCCACAGGAACCCGGGAAGTGAAGCAGTGCCTGTTCACTGTGGTAAACAGGCTCTGTTTTACTGGTAAAATAGGACCCAGTGACCAATGCTGGGGGGTGCAAACCCTCTCTAAAATGGGCAACATAGATTATTAACGCTCACCCCTAGACTTGAGTTGATACTCATGTTGTGGTCATGATTAGCCACCAATAAATAAATAATAATATTGACATAATCAGGCCTGAAAATAAGTAGTCTGACATTTGCAAAATGAGGTCCCCAGCGCGTGAATTTGATGATATTATCCCATACAGTGGTCCAATTTATCCTCTGGGTACCTCTTTCTGTTTAGTTTTGATACCCTGATTCAGTCTGAGGTTCACAGAGGATAAATTTAGTGATGCTACCCTGCTAGGCAGGGTAGCATCCCTAAATGCACCCTCTGGGGACCTCATTTTACAGATGACTGTCTGCTTATTTTCTGGCTTGGACATAATTATGTTCATGTAATACAGTTTGTGTTAACCATAAGATAAGTTCCAGTCATCAGAAGTCTGCCATTGCGGTGGCCGACGTCTGCGTGATGATTGACGGAGGCCTATGTCATTTTCAGCAGGGGAACTGTGGCTGGGAGAATGAACAGGCGATTGTTGCACCGATGGGCTCTGTACATGGCACGGCACGTTAGGTTGTGCGTGATCGTTATCAGTTGAGGATGCATGTAGTGGTTTATCGGAGTCAGACAAGGATTAGGGGTCATTCTGTGGTTCTAATCTAAAGGAATTGTGAAAGCCAGCACATGGAACTCGGTACATGTCTGTATGTTTAATGCGATACTCTTTGGAATGAAGCTGTGACCCTCTCAGTTTCTTTAAGTGAACAAATCGGGTATCTAGAGATGTGACGATATATAGATCCCGTGGTGTGTGTTTATCTCCATCTCCCTGAATGAACTTAAAATCACCTGGTTTGACAAGTTCTGCTGTAGCGGTTCTTTCACGAGGAGCTTTTGATTTAGCACTGGGAAGATGATTTTGTAAAAAGATCTCATGTTGTTGATTAGCCGAAAGAGCGTCAGCAAAATTTAGCTGTTGGTGTATCATGTGATCCCTTTGGAACAAAATCTCTCGTGCACTCAGACAACAGTTCCTTACATGACTACTGAGAGCCGCGACGACTGTGGGTGGTAGATGTTATTGTGCCACCTTCTGGGGAGTGCTTTTTTAATTCTATTTCTAACTCTTCTGACTATTTCGGTTTAGAATGTTATCTCACTGTAGTCTTTGGAAAGCGGATACCCCATCAACTCCAATGACAGACCCACCTGGGAAACTTTAGTTCGGCAGTAGTTTCTAAAACTGCATTACGAGGAGTGTCTTTCTGCTCATTGGGTATGAGCTGAGCTGAAGTAAAGGAAGATAAACAGTCTTTCATAACAAAGATTTTCTGTCTAGCACGGCAAGGAATGTCGCAGGCAAAAGCAGCTCCTTGTACAGTCGGGGGAACAGATGTGGTGAATTCAACAAATTCACGCGGTAGTTGCGCCAAAGACGCTCACTGCGAACAACAACTGGAAACATCAGCAATGTCTCTATCATCATCAAGGGCATAGAAATATCGTTGGAACACTTTCTGAAGTTGAGTTTTGCTAGGGTGTTTCAAACACAAGTGAAGAGCTATGAGTAAACCAGGTAAGACAAAACGAGGACCAATGGTAAGGTGCCGTTTGGGCTTGAACGGACTGGTGTGCTGGACAATAAGTAAATTATTGTTCCCGATACTCGCCACTTTGAGAACACCCTTTACATCATGTTTGGTGTTCTGACTGCAACATGTAAGAACCCCAGTGGTTAACAGATGAACTTATGGCGAAAGCTTCAGCCCCATATGGTAGCCATTTCGCCTGACGAGGTTTCAGTTTAGCAGAGAAATACCCACCAAGTAAAATTCTGCCATTTCTTATAGGTACAGGATGGAGATCTTATCATGGGATTCTTTCCCTGCACAAACATTTTCCAGTAGGGAAAGTAACATTGAGTACTGTGAAATGCAAGATTTTAGGTGTTTGAAAGAACCAATCCAGGAGCAGAGAGAGTTAACTGTTGATGGCAGTTTACATGTGATCAATGGGTTAAATTTGTGGGGTGATGCACTAATACTCCCACCAGACCAAATCCATCCCAAGGTTGTAGTAGTGATCGAGCATATAGAAGGTTTTCTTTTTGCAGACAGGCGTAGATTGTTGGCCTGGAATTGTTTCAGGACCCTTTCCCAGGAGGAACGCAATGGTGGCAGAGAGTCACCAACTATGTACAGATCATCAGCAATTTTCATGTCTAAACCTTCATGAATTAAATTAACTAAAATCCTAAACATTAATTCATCCAGCTGCTCGGTCGATCTGGGCATGCCCATTGCAGCTCTAGCATATGCGCGAGTGCCTTTTAATAGAGTGATGACCCCAAGGTATTTCATGGATGATTTCTGTACAAGTAATTGAAAGAATTGCTTTGTTATGTCAGTTTTAATGATATATTTGGAAGAGGCCAAGAAGTGTAATACATCATCAGAGGTTGTTACGCGAGATGGAGTGGGCTTTGCATAACTAGCAATGTTGTTAAACGCAGTAACAAGTCTGTTTCCACCCCAGTCTTTTTACAAGAAAACTTGGCGAGACGTACTCAACGGAACGCCAACATAATCGGGATGAGCAAGAACACCAAGTTCTTCAAGCTCATCCATTTTCTTCTGTAGCGCATCTAGATTTTTGCGGTCATAAACAGGAATTCTGCCTTTCTGCGGAGGAGGGTCTACATGGCCCATGTTAATATATGCTCGTAATTTTCCAGCAGTGTCATTGTATTTCCCAATTACTGGGTTGAAAACTGTATCATAGGTCTGATGGAGATCAATGAATGCTTGTCTCTCTAGAGCTGTCAGCTGGCCATCGGGATCTATAGAGAGATCAGAAGAGAAGGGGCCAACTGCTGATGTGAGATATGTGTTGCTCTGTAATGCGACATCTGGCGACAAGGGAAGATTCGTTTTGTCAATTTCGCAAGTGTACCTAATCTGTGCAACATGTTTATGTTTTTTAGGACCACAGGATCATCTAACAAATTTGGGATCCGAATTGTTCCGCCAATAGTATTAGTGATTGCAGTTGCCTGTCAGGAGGGTGTTAGAGAATCACACCTCAGCTCGATTGAAATGTCTATATTGTCCTGCATTGGGATAGGGTTCCACAAATTCCCCGGGGAGGACAATGGTAAATTTGTCAGAGCACAGCAGGAATGACTGAGAACGGCGAACATGTGAAGTGTCCGCGACAGTACTGGGGGAATGTATGAATGTGAGAACATGTCTGTTACCTACAATTATACGATCGTTTGGCATATCGAGGACAATCTGATTTTCTTTCATGAAGGGCACGCCAGCCAATATATCACAATCCAATTTCTTCACAACAACGGCATTTGAAGCAAATTTCAAGGAACCGTGACACAATGTTATATGAACCTCCCCACAAGCTTGAAGGTGTGTCTTACCATCGGCTTGACTAGCTGGGTGCGTGGTTGTCTGAATGTTAACTGCAAATGAATGCTTGATTAAAGAAGTTGCGCCAGAATCGCATGTAATAATGATGAGATGATGATTGAAAAATGCATGAAATGAAGGTGAACTAGCTGTTTGGACCCTACTGATAGAATGTGGAATTATCTCGGGGTCGGGGTCTCGGCCTAGTCGGGAACTCTCATGTATGGTCTCACTGATGTAACAATCCTCCATTTCTTTCCTGACTGTCATTCTGATCGTCAGTCCCGGGTAAGTCTGAATCTACACGAAATGTGCGAACCATTTGGCGTTTTTCAGCTCGAGACAGATAGTCGCAGTCAGTTAAACAATGGGCAAGAAAATTTCGCCCTTCCGTCTTGCATAATCTACTTACTTTTGGCGTACGAGATGTGAATGGAAGTTGACGCTGAGACACTGATGTACGAGGAAATATCAGTTTGTTTTGTTGATGCCGACGAAATTTCTGTTAAAAGTCAGGTAGTTGGATGCGAGACGCTTTTATATCATCATTATTGAGTTCTTCAAGGAATCCATCAAGGGCATCCACAATTTGTGGTTGGAGATCTTTTAATGTCATGCGATGTAAGTCATATGCAAACGTTCTTTATACCAGGGATGGCAATTGAGGGTGTATTAATTCCATCCAGCTGACTACTGTGAGGCGTTCCACAGTTGGGCTCATTTCTTCATCCTTCGATACCTTTTGCCCGTCATGGAGTAATTTGCTATCCTTCATGAGTAAATTGCCCTGGAGATGGCCGAGGACGTGTTGATAAAGACGTTCTGGTCTTTCGCCAGTGTCCCAAGTGATGGTAGAAAACTTCATGAAGTTGGATTCACTTTGTTGAAATCCATAATATTTACGAATGAAGTTCCATATGCCACTAAGGCATGTATTATTGTTGACAATGTCTGTACTAAGGTAGTGGAGAACCCACTGGGAAATCAATCCCAACAATGTCTGTACTAAGGTAGTGGGGTACCCACTGGGAAATCGATCCCAACAATGTCTGTACTAAGGTAGTGGGGAACCCACTGGGAAATCAATCCTAACATTTGATTGAGCTTAGCTGCTTTCTGAGTAGTGATTGTTCAGTTTCATTATCCACATCATTGGTAAAGCCTCTGTGTTGTATTGCATTTGCTTCTTTTTTTTCAAATAACACCTTCTTCCAAAAATGGTCTGATACTAGAGTCCTGACTGAGAGTGTAGCCAAGATTGTGCTGCCATGGAGTGAATGAAGAGAACGATTCTTCTTCTTTTAATTTCCACTGTTTGGTACACGTGAATACATACTTAAGGTTCTTGTATGTTTCCATAGATAAGAAAAACAAAATGCAATGATGCCGACCTCATATCTGATCGCAATACAAAGTTTTGCTTTTATTGACAATACACAACTTTATTTCCCCAATTTGTGATTTTCGCAAACATTACTGCTACCACATTAATTAGGAACAAATATGTGATGTATTTTGCATAAACAATGAGCGATCGAGAAACATGTTTATTCGAGGAAAATAGAACAACAAGAAGAAAGAGGTGGATACAGAACAAGGAACTGAGAAAACATAACAATTAGCAATGTGATGTAGGGGTCATTTAAAAGGTTTAAATATATGTGCAGACATATAATTTAGTCCTTTGAAGCAATATATGTGACATAACTGTTGGTTTATTCAAGTAAATTCAAGATATATAGAAGAACCTTTGCAGAAAACTGTCCTGCGATATTTAGTTAGTAGCTTGGTAATTAATAGGCTACCTTGGTGAGTGGATGAAGCGCGTAAGTGCTAACTGGAAATCACAACACAGATCACTGCAATATTTCATAAAAATAAAACTCTCATCAGCTTTTATCCGGGCTTTGGGCCGGCAGAACTTTGCTGTTCTGGCAGCTCTAAAGTTTGTTTTTTTTCATTTTTTTTTGTCTTACTGTAACAGGACCACGACTGGTCACCTGTATTTACAGGTTCTTTTATCTTATTATCATGGACAAGAAACAGCAATACTTAAATATCTTTGAATGCTGTTTATCTAGTGATGTATGATGGGCAGCTGTGCTGAATTCCCTTTAAAATAAATACAATTGGGCCGAGTTGTGATGGGTCAAATTTACTAGTGGAGAATTTATTTGACTATAAAAAAATTTAAAAACTTAACTTTTGTCTTTTATAAAAAGTGGGCCGAAAATGGATGGTGCGAATTTAATTGGGACGTTTTGCTATGATCCGAAAAATATAATATCAAATCTGCAAATAATAGTAAAATAAAATAAAAATAAAGGAGAGGGCGAAATTTACTGGGCAAATTTGCTTTGGGAGGAAAATTTTTATATTCCCTCGGGAATTTGCAACAAAGATTTGCTGGGAAGAAAACTAAGCAGCAATCTTTGAAGTTGGTGACATGTCTCACCTGTTTGAGAATGTGTGAATTCTGGCTATCGCGGGGAATTTACAGCTTATACGGGGACAGTGTAGGCAACCAACCTTGAGTTCAACTGCAAACCATCTGTGGTGCACGGACTCCGTTTGAACTACTTTTGAAGTAAAACTCAAAGTTCCAGATTTTACAAAGAACTAAACGTTTGCACAAGGGAAGAAAAATATTACCTAAAATAGGAAACTAAATGGGGTATTTAGTATTAAATTAATTATTAAATGTTATTTAAAACTTAACAATGGAATTTGGAAGCTAAATTTAGATCTAGAATAAAAACAGAGGAATCTCCACACAGCATCCCATCACACTCCCCCCTCCTTTGACTAAATTTACAAGATTTTCATTTTCGTTTTACAATAAGATTAAAAAAAAAAATTAAAAATTATGTTTCCCTCTTCAGTGGCTGTTCTCCAGTTAGGCTTCTGACACTGTAGTTGACCATCAACAAACACCATCTCATGATCTCTTGGTAATGTTGCTGTCGACTCACATGGAAATGAAACTGCCATTTTTGCTATATTCTTTCGTTCCTGTTGTGCTTTCTTCTTTTCCTCAAGTGCCCTCTTCCCACTTACGGTACAATGGCAAGGTTACACCATCTCCCTGGGATCAATAAAGAGTTTCTTACTAATGGGTTTTCCAGAAATGTCCTTAAGATGATCTTTTGCACTTTCCTTTGAAAATGTATGTCTCTGTTGAAGATGACGAGGCAGTTCATTTCTACTAGAAAAAGTCAACACACATCTCTTCTCTGACAACATCTGTAAATAACAGTCTGAGAATTATGATACTTTTTCCAATGGTTTCCAAATACAGTGCTATACACACTGTAGAAACGGGAAGGTCCCTTCCCTTTACACTCAGGTATGGGGCAATGCATGCCATCCTCTGGCCACGGGGGATGGTCCAAAAAAACAGGTATAATGCTAGCATCTTCTACGATTCTTATGTCATTATCCGATGATGCAACTTCTCTTTCACTGACCCTGATCTCAAAGGAATCCATTTTTGTCTCTATCAATAAAAAGAAAGAAAATTAAGAAATCCGAGAATTAATCTAGAAATACAGGGCTCATATTTCGTCTAAATCTGTGAGAATCCATTTGGATTCTCGTGAAAATGGTTGCGAGAATCCATACCTACTATGAGTGTCCCAGGATCCCATGACGCCACCATGTTGAACCACTGTTGTATACTGATAACACATGTTAACCTTTTACCCAACACACTTTTTTTTAATTTTTAAAACTAAGTTTGATAATTTTTAAACAATAAATAATAAATAAATGATAAAATAATTAAATGAACAATATTTACCAATAAAATCTTACAAATATGGCTGTCATTGGAACCGGCTCAATGAGCCGGTTCCAACCACAGCCATATTTGTAAGGTTTTATTGACAAAGTGTCAGAATATTTCAGGTCATGTTAGCCTTCTATTGGTTAATTTCTTGCCACTCTGTTAGTTAAAGGGTTAAATTAACTCAGTTTTTTTTCACGCGAATCCTAGCAGAGGTGCAGCAAGAATCTACATGGATTCTCGCCGGTTTTATTGCGCGAATCTCTGTGCGAATATATTCTCGGATTCTCGTCGAAATATAAGCCCTGAAATACCAATACCGAGGTCATAACTGCAAACGCGCAGAAACCATATAGGTCCCCCCCCCCCCCAGAAACCTCCCAGAAATGTCTTAAACTTCCCAACTCTACTACAATATTTTGGGCTCTACATCAGTCATCAGTTAGATACTACGTTTGGGCATAACTGATGAGAAATCCCCAAATGATTTCCCCTTTTATCTTGTATTCCTCCTCCAAGACAAATCATGGCTGAATTATCAGACATTATTCAAACATCTACAGCAGAAAAACCACAAAACAAATATCTCCAAAGATTTATCTCAAATTTTACTGGAATGGATTTAAAATTGCAATTTTATTTTAGATCCTGGACTTCGACAGAAATACCCACATCTCTTTACAACACATTAAATATCTCATCACTGATACATTCCCAACAAAAACTTTATTCATGTTTTGTGTCACCATTTGACATGGCTCAGAGAAAAAGTTTAGAAATTAGTAAGATAAATCCAAATATTTATCGAAATTCTCACAACTCCCTTGTCCCTTTATGTAAATTGAATAGCTATCTATCTCTAAAAGTTTGGACAAATGAATTCAATTTGATCAAAAGTTCTCCATCAACTACACTATTCTCAACCAATGCCCCTCTACAAAACAACACTCAACTATTTTTATTTTAGAAAAAATATTATACTGCACGTCCTCCTCTAGTTCTTTTATATGCTACAGGTGAGACTGGAGGAGTTACAGTTGAAACTAGAAGTCCTGTCACGAATAGTGCGCTTATCTAGGCTTAATAGTGCATTGGAATTGCACGCAATTGCCATATCGAGTGGCATCCAAATCACGACAGGTTCTCCTGGTTATTCATGGCAAACACATGCAATGTTTCTGCCAATGGACCTCCGGGTTACCCGGAGGTCCATTGGCTGAAACATTGCTTGTGCACAGGCCATATGTACAGAATGTGATAGCTTTACTATGGTCATAACGCGTACATTAACGCGCAGATCAACGTGCTATTTGTGCGCATTTCATGACAGGACTTCTAGTTTTAACTGTACGTTAACCTCAAACCCCAAATCGTTATCCTGTGACACCCCATCAAATTCATCATCAGCCAAATGTATATCATCAGTTGGACTGTGCCAACTTTCAGTATCAGTTGAAGTATTCCAACTTCCATCATGCCTTGGTCCCTGATATGGCTTTAGGTCATCAACATGGATTACTGCATCCCTATCATTAAGCCTTAATTTATATATTAATAGTGTATTTTTTTTAAACCAAAAATGGGCCAATCTATCCTTTGAACAAGGGGCAATTAGCTTATAACTGTCATTTTCCAACTGATCCACCAAACAAAGAATCCCGCTTACAACCTTCAATGATTGCCATCTCGCTCCTAAAGATTTTGAACCAGGCAAAAGATGAATTATGTTGCCGTGTGTGGGCTTGCTGGTGAAGACTTCAGAAAGTTCAAAATGGGTCTTATTATTGGATCTTGTTTTTGCCAAATTTGAATTTCATTTCTTCTCCAGGTTTCAATCCAGTTATTGAAATCTTCTGAGATGTTTTCAATGCATGAAACTGGGGCAAATGTAGATTCTTTAACATCTTTACTTTTTGTTAATTTAATGCACTTGGAAGGGCAGTCAAACCTTTTACAATATCTGTACGGTATGCGAGACAAACCATCAGCATTTTTATGCTGATACCTTTTTCTATGCTGGATTTTAAAATCAAATGTATTCAAAATAGTTATCCATCTAGCTAGCATACCATCTGCTTCATTGAAGCACTTTAACCAAACCAAAGAAGCATGGTCTGTTCTTATGAGGAATTGCCTACCTCACAAGTAATGTTTGAAGTGTCTGACAAAATATATAAGGGCATATAATTCCCTATATGTGGTACAGTAATTCTGTTGGTTTTTGTTTAATGTTTTATTTTCATATGCAATTACTTTTTCTATGCCATTTTGTTTGTATGAAAGAACAGCTCCAATTCCACCCAAACTTGCATCAGTATCCAAAATAAATTGGCCATCAATTTGTGGGTAAGAAAGAATAGGTGCAGAGATGAATGCCTCTTTAATTTTATTGAAGGCAACTTCACATTCTTTACTTCAACAAAATTTGACCTTTTTACGAGTGAGTGAGTTGGGTTAATGGACAAGCTAAACTTGAAAAGTTAGAAATAAATCTTCTATAATACTCATCAAACCCCAGGAAGCTTCGTATTTCAGTTTTACTGGTTGGACTTGGCCATTCAGTCACAGAACTGATTTTCTTGGGGTCATGCTTAACCCCTTCATTGGAAATAACATGACCCAAAAGAGGAACTTGTCTTTGAAATAAAGAACACTTTTTGGGCTTCAGTTTTAACCCTGTTTTTCTAAGTCTGTTAAATACTCCTCTCAAATTTGTTAAACTTTCGGAAAATGTTTTTCCAAAAACTATAATATCATCCACATAACACAAAGATCGTTCCCTTTGCATTCCTGAGAGCATAATTTCCATTTGGCGCTCAAATACGGCAGTATCATTTGATAATCCAAATTGGAGAAACTGAGAAAGCCCCTTGTGTGCAACAAAAACAGTTTGGGGCCTCAGACTCTTTAATTTCACATTGCCAATACCCACTAGCCAAATCGAGAGTAGAAAACCAACTTGTCTCACCTATAAAATCTAAGCATTCGTCTATGCGGGGAGTGGGTAAGCATCTTTCCTAATGACCTCATTGGCCTTTCTGTAGTCAGCACAGACCCTAATAGTTCTGTCTGGCTTATTAACTAAAAGAATTGGAGATGACCATGGACGTGAACTTGGTTCAATTATGTCATCTTCTAGCATTTTATGAATTTCTTGTTCCACAATTTCTTTCTTTAAAAGGGGTATCCCTCTAGGGGTTGGTTAATTGGCTTACTGTCCCCAGTGTATATAGCGTGTTTTACTAAACCTGTGCATCCCAAATTACCATGATGTCCCATACAAACATTTTGGAACTCTAGTAAAAGAGTCTTAAATTGTTCCAACTCATCCCATGTTAAATCTTCAGAACAGTTATCTATAATAGATTGAAGGTGATCAGGAAAATCATTTCCTTTGATGTCAGTGATATAATCACTGATTATATTATCCTGAGAAAAAGATTGAATTTTTTCTAACAGAGTACGTCGTGGAAGTCGAATGGGATTCTCTGTAACATTAATAACTGATATATTAATTAATTTGGGATTTTTGGAAACTACAGCTCTTGGAATAAGAAGACCTTTAGATGTAACATGAGTAAAAGACTCAAACATTAACCAAAAGAGACTTGTCCTTAATATAAGTACTAATTTTGGTCTCTGAGTGTGCAGGATATTTATGCTGTTATTTACTGCTATGTGTGCACAAGAATCACTAGATTTTTGAAAGAGTTTCACTTGGGTAATAAAAGTCTATACCATGTACACCAGCTAAACCCTGAATATTTGCAACAATAAAATAGTGCTCAAATGAAACACCAGCCATTTTAAAGAAAAGTGGGACTTTTTCTAAAACTTCTAAAGCCCTGCCATCTGCAGTGTTATAATTCACTTTTACATTCCTCAGGGTAGTGTTATCAAGATTCAGTCTAGAAAAAAATTCAAACCTCAAAACACTACAGGACGCTCCAGTATCAATCAACATTTCTGTTTCCTAATTTTGAAAAAGAGTTTTGGCGTATAAACAAGAATGACTGATTTGGGTAATTAGTTTTCCATTTTTGGCCGAAATTCCAGCCATAAGTTCAGCCATATCTAGTTTTATTTGCTGGTCAATAGACTGTTTGTTTGATTTTTTATTTGGACAGTTAATTTTTTTGTCTTCTTTCTGAGCAAGAAAAACAAACAATGTTTGAACATGATCTTGCTAAATGGTTAGGCCGATGACAATGCCAACACCTAACTTCTGGCTTTTCATCGGGTATAGATTTTATGTGTGGATTGTTCTGTTCCCTTAATATTTTGGGTTTTAAAACGGTTTTACTTCCAGTGAAGGCTTCATACTCTTCTGCAAGTGATATGGTTGAATCCAGAGAATGTGGATGGTGAAATTTCATATGTTATTTTAATTCACAAACCCATCAATGAATTGGTCAATTACTTATGTGTCTCCTCTGTACCTGGGTGGTAATTCAGGGTACTCCAAAGATCCTAACCTACGTAGGGCATAACCATAATCAGCAATGTTTTCAAATTGTTTCCTATGCCTACTTCTAAATTGTGTTCTGTACACTGACTCTCGTTCAAGGGGGTTGAATCTAATAATATTTAGAGTGTCATGATCTGTGAGTTCTATTTGAGTCAAGTCTCCCAACATCTGTTGTGTTTTACCCCTCAAAGCCATTATGAGTTATTGAGCTTTTTGAATATCGCTCCATCCATTCCATGCAGCCAACAATTCAAACTGGACAACAAAGTTCTTCCAGTCTACTGTTTTTCCATCAAATTTATCAGGTAACATTATTTTATGTGTGGGATTCATACTTATTAAATGGTGTACTGGTTTCCTTTATTTTGGAAGGATCACCAAAAAATGTATTTGTGCCCAAAAAGGGTTTGGGGTTTAAAGTTGGTTTAAAATCTAAGTTCTGCAAGTTTGAGTTTCTGACCTTTTAATTCTAGTCACATAATCATAACCATATTCAGTTCTAGATAATGGAGTCCATTTAGGAATTGTTTCAGACTCATTACCGCTGTTAGTAGTTTTATCAACCTTTTTGAAGAATGGGTCAAATTTTCCGGGGAAATCCTTGTATTTGTCCATGATGTTTTAGTTTTACTGAGATCCTCTCAGCGACTCCAAAATGTAACAGGACCACGACTGGTCACCTGTATTTACAGGTTCTTTTATCTCATTATCATGGGCAAGAAAAAACAATACTTAAATATCTTTGAATGCTGTTTATCTAGAAGTAAATGGCGATAGTCTGAAAAGAGTGAAGTATGATGGGTGGCTGTGCTGAATTCCCTTTAAAATAAATAAAATTGGGCCGAGTTGTGATGGGTCGAATTTACTAGGGGAGAATTATTTGACTACAAAAAAAAATGAACTTAAGTTTTGTCTTTCATAAAAAAGTGGGCTGAAAATTGATGGTGCGAATTTAATTGGGACGTTTTGCTCTGGTCTAAAAAAATAATATCAATTCTGTAAATAATGGTCAAAAAAAAAATTAAAGGTCGGGACGAAATTTACTGGGCGAATTTGCTTTGAGAGTTAAATTTTATATTCTCTCGAAAAATTGCAACAGATTTGCTAGGAAGAAAACTAACCAGCTTTTTACGAGGTTGGTGATGAGTCTCACCTGTATGAGAATATGTGATTTCTGACCAGTAAGGGAAATTTACGGCTTATATAGGGACAATGTGGGCAACCAACCTTGAGTTCAAATGCAAACCATCCGTGATGCACAGACTACGTTGGAACAACGTTTGAAGTAAAACACACAGTTACAGATTTTACAAAGAACTAAACTTTTGTACAAGGGTCGAGAAATATTACCTAAAATAGGAAACTAAATGGAGTATTTAGTATTAAATGTTATTTAAAACTTAACAACGGAATTTGGAACCTAAATTTTTGGCATTATATCGTTATTTGTCTTTTGTGACGTACAGTGATAATTATCGCTCGGCTGTGCTCAGCTTGTATTTAGTATATGTATGTTAGCCTGTGAATTATCGCAAATTATATAAAAGATATTTCTCAATATCCATCGACTCGATGGATATCGAGGAATATCCCTCAGTAGCTTCCAAAATGACCTCACGCTACGCCGGATCACGTCGCCTTGAAAGAACGAGCAGCTGATCTTTGTTATTGTTTTGAACCGTACGCAATTTGGGGTCTAATTGGGCTGAATACTGTGCAACAAAATGGCTCGTAGCATATAATAAAGAATAATATTTTCAGGTCCACGCGATGTATTTTTTCAGTAGCTTCCTGAGTGACGTTACGCTTCGGCGCATGACGTCGCTTTGAATGTCGCCTTCAAGGAACGATCAGCAGCATTTTGTTATTGTCTTGAAACTGTTTGCACTCGAAATGGGCTGAATAGAGTAGAATAGAATAGAACTTTATTGCAATAAATCTGGGGCAGATTGCATGTATAATAGTACAATATTAATTGGTCGCTTCATATTAATATAATTAAAAACATTTGATACAGCATCATCAGCAATAGAATATCCTGTCATGTCTCAATATAGTCCGTTTATAATATATAATGAGAAATATATAATGATATTTTGAACACATGTATATACACATACACACACAATTCAAGTGATAAGGTAAATTTCAGTGAGGCTTGTTCTACTCTATTTGGCGCCCTCAAATCGACAGGGTACTCACTGCGCCTTTTGCGTAGCCTGAAATCCCAAACTCTGAAAAAGCTCGAAAGTCCAGCTGAAACTACTGATTTCGAACCACTGAAGATGAACACAACAGACCGTTGCAGAATGGTAGTGGCGCAGTATTTAATTGCAAAAAGCCTCGTTGTAGATTGCATACTTTTATGCCTGATCAGAAAGAGGAATTTCCCTCCGAACAAACGAAAAATCATTATCAGATCCGTAACCCCCTCCATTGTGATTCACCAAACATTATTTACCTTATCACATGTAAGCACTGTCGGAAACAGTATGTTGGTCAAAGTCAAAATCCTTTCCGAGAACGTGCTACTAGACACAAACAGGATATAAAACATAATGCTGATGCCCCAGTAGCACAACATTTTAACCTTCCTGGCCATTCTTTGGACGATTTCGAAATCCATACTATTGAACAACCACCAATTAAAGACACATTAGAAGAAACGGATGAATTTAGAAAAAAAAACGTGAAGCTTTTTGGATCAATAAGCTTCAAACCCTCTGGCCATTTGGTATGAACATATCAGAGGGAGAATGCGAAAGGAGGTCCACCATTCCTTTCACTTTAACATTACAACAGAATGAATATCGAAATATCAAAAACGTTAAAAGATGAATTCAATTTTACCAGTGCTAAATTAAATGAACCTTTGAATCTTCGACCTGTCATCGCCTATAAGAAAACAAAAGCCTGCGTAATATCCTTGTAAGGACTAAATTAGAGCCCATCAATGAATAACATCAATTATTGCCAGTCAGTTTAACCAGTTCCTAAGCACATCACTTAGTTTAAATCAATTTTATGTAATTGTTTGTCATTTTTGAAACCCATTAGGGTTCAGTAAATGAAAACAATTTTTCGGAGGCATATTAAAAGAAAAAAACGTTTCAGTAGGAAATGTCTGTGCCAATGCGATTTTTTAACCTCAAACACACACACAAGTAGTAGTGCATGTACCCGAACGGCCTCCATTGGCAGGATCTCATTGCAGGATCTCATGTGACGTCATAGTCACGTGACTTGGTGACGTCATGTTGTGTTGTCATGGTAACCCGCGTGAGCGGCCATCTTGTGACGTCATCTCCATAGTGATACGTGGTGTGAGTGCGCATGCGCAGCGCGTGTTGTTAGGGTGATACGTGTTTCCGTCGTCCATTTTGTATACTGGAGGCCGCCATCTTTGTTTCTATAGTAGCACGTGGTTGCTATGTGACCCAAAACCTACTAACAAGACGGGGTATGTTCCTTTGTAGAAGAGTAAATCTAATTACCCAAATGAACCCGACAATCCCTCCAAATCACCAAAATCTACCCAAAATCACCGAAATTGACTTTATTTCCCCATTTTATCGGTGTAGTGCTATAGTACCAATGGGGTACAAGGGGTGCGTTCCTTTGTAGAAGAGTAATTTCTCCCAGAATCCTCATTTAATTACCCAAATAAACCCGTCAAGTTGTACTATTTCGAATTCTTTAAGAATCCCTTTTTTTGGATCCCATGACGTGTTATGTCCCTATTAAGAGTAACACATAGTGCTATAGTACCAAGGGGATACAAGGGGGTGCGTTCCTTTGTAGAAGAGTAATTGTCTGGTTTTGTATTTGCCCCATTTTATCTGTATAGCACGTAGTGCTATAGTACCGAGAGGGTCCCGTGGGTACGTTCCTTTGGACTAGAGTAATGTTTTTTTCTCCCAATAAATTGTATAAGAGTAGTGCTATAGGACAAATTTACCCAGAATCCATTATGTTTTTTATATATAGTTTCTATTTTTAGTAACATCCTTAAATGACCTCCATCACTATTTTAATAAGTTTTTAATAACTTTATTTTTTTTTAATGTGAGGATCAAGATTCCTTTTTCGATCTCCAAACTGACCAATGAAATAACAGAATTATCGACCAACCAGATTTCTGGATTCCCATTGTGTTTCTTTCCCATTACTTTCTATACTAATTTTCTAAATTTCCCAACTTTAACCTATAATCCTATAGGAAACAAACACAAACGCCCATCGAGAATGAAAATATCGATGAAAAAACGTTGTGACGTCGTGACGTTTTCAAAAACGCCCGTCACGTCTAAATAAATACAGCGACTTTGTGGAGTCGGCTTCATTCCATTTTCATCTCTTGACGGAAAAGGATCATCTCTGTGTACTCAGATTATTCAATTGTTTTGTGCTATTTTTGTGCATTCATTATTCTAAGGATTATGGAGACTTCTGGATTTTCATGTGAGGATTGTGGGAAAATATTCACTGCCAGGACCAATCGGGATCGACATAGGAGGACAGCTCACGGACAAGGTAAGACATTTGACTGTAACAACTGCTATAAAACATTTACTAGGAAAGAATATTTAGACAACCATAAAAAAAACCTGCTTAGATGCATATACATGTTTGGAATGTGGACAGGAATTTAAACAACTTTTACATTTTAATAGGCATAAAAACACTGCTCATCTCCCTGTTACTCTCCCCAGGAAACGGAATTCTGAACGACCGGCAACAACCCTGAAAAAAACCCGTACTGTTTTGGACATTGACCCCATTGAATTTGATCAAGAACTTTTGGCAGAAACAAGTGATGAAATTTCAGAAATTTATTGTAGAAATTGGAATACTATTCGGACCCATCACATAACTAATAGGAAAATACAGGACATTTTTAATTACAAGCTAGATACAACTGATTTATCCACCATGAATTATGAACTGAATAAAACAATCTTTCAATCTCAAAAAATTAAATTCAAAATTAATTTAAGCTACGGCTTCATTTTACGAAATAATGAAACAGAAGAACTAAAATTTTATCACCCATCACAAAATAATGCCCGGGTTCTTGATAGGCCACCTCTTATTGAAAATACTGTAGATTTTGGGAATTTTCTTGAAGACTTTGAACAGGAAGATATTTTGGAATGGGCTAGGCAGCAAAGACCCAACTCTTAATGGATCGTCCATCAATTAACCAATGTAACTTTTTATGTAAACAAAATTAAAAATCATCCAATTGGTAGGGTCCCTGAAAATCTTCCCAAGTATATTATGGAAAATCATTCGATTGTTGCCCTTGTCAGTGATGAGCACCACCATTTTGTTTATAATGACAATCTCTGTTTATTCCGGTGTTTAGCCCTGTGGAGCGGAAGTGAGCGCCATTCCTTGAATACTACTACTCAGACCCTGTATAGTAAATACACAAATGAACCAAAAGATAACTTTCCTGGTGTGAAATTAGATGAACTGCCCAAAATAGAAAAAGTATTTGAAGTGAATATTGAAGTATTTGAACTCTTATTGGAAGATGAGGAAGTTTTGGCTAAAATTGTAGGTAGGTCTAATGGAAATTTTGAGAATACCATGTATGTCAATTTGTATGAGAACCATTTTAGTTATATCACTGACATTAATCAATATTCTAAATCCTTTGCTTGTCGTAAATGTGGTAAATTGTGGAAATCGGTGAAAGCACTCCATCGCCATGAGCTCTCTTATACTGATGATGTGTCTTATAAGTATGTTGGTGGTATGTATCACACCCCAAAGACCATTTTTGAAAAGTTACTTGAAGAAGGTATTGTTATTCCAGAACACTTACGATCATATCCCTATAGGGCTACATTTGATTTTGAATGTTATTTTGATAAAACTTCTCTCCCCACTTCAACTGATACTCTTGTCTGGGAAGCTCAACACAAACCCCTCAGTGTTAGTGTATGTAGTAATGTCCCGGGTTTTGCTAATCCCAAATGTTTTATTACTGATGGTGACACACAGACATTGGTTGAAAATATGATGAATTATTTAATGGAAATTTCTCAGAAAAGTTACTCTCTCATGCAAGAGATTCACAGGGCCACCATATTATCCCTCAGGCAAATAATTCAAGATGCTTTGACACAGGAAGGTACAGATAATTCTAAACCCCACCCATTTGAAAAAATAGCTGCCGAATTTGATTGTTACATGAAGGAAATGCCCGTCTTAGGTTTTAATTCTGGAAAATATGATGTGAACGTGATTAAACGAGAACTGATGGAGTATCTGAAAAAGTATGACCCACTGTCTTTTGTTGTGAAAAAAAGTAACAACTTTATGGTTTTGAAAACAGATCATTTGAAATTTTTAGATATTTGCAATTACTTAGCCCCTGGATTTAGTTATGATAAATTTCTCAAGGCCTTTGGATGTTCCATTACTAAAGGATTTTTTCCCTACGAATGGATTGACTGTATTGATAAATTGGACACTACTGAATTACCTCCCCATGTTTCCTTTTATAGCTCTTTAAAAAAGGAAAACATTACCGAAGAAGAATATGCTTACTGCCAGCAAGTTTGGGGGGGGGGGGGAATGGGATGAGGACATTTAGGGACTTCCTGATTTGGTATAATAATAGAGATGTCCAGCCATTCTTAGAGGCTATTGAGAAACAATCACAATTTTACTTGGAAAGGGGGATCGATATGTTTAAGGATGGTATTAGCGTTCCAGGCCTGACGCTAAAATATTTATTCAGTACCGTCGACGAAGGTATATCCCTCGAGAACATCAACGAGAAGAACAAGGATCTACATCATCTCATCAAGGACAATATTGTAGGGGGGGGGGGGGGGCCTTCTATTATATTCAATCGTTATCACGAGAAGAATATTACCAACATAAGAGAATTTAAGTATGGTGCAGAAGCAAAGGGATGTGGGGGTGATGTAGGTTATGATGCCAATGCCTTGTACTTATGGTCATTAATGCAGGAAATGCCAACAGGTTGCTACATTAGACGCAAGGAAGAGACAGGCTTTAAACCAGAATATTTCCATAAGTACGGTAGGATGGCCCATCAGTGGTTGGAATATATGTCTACCAGGGACGGTGTCCACATCCGACACGAATACAATGATACTGAAAAAAAGATTGGTAGACGTCAAGTGCCCGTAGATGGTTGGTGTAAAGACACCAAAACTGTTTATCAGTTTCACGGATGTTTCTGGCACGGTCATGAATGTTATCTGAATATGAAGGACGGTACATTGGCCACTCACAATGCAGTTCGGGGTAAGTCCATGTCTGAGCTTAGGGAAAACACCAAGGGGACCACCCAGTACCTACAGAGCCTTGGGTATGATGTTATAGAAATCTGGGAATGTGAGTGGCATCAGCAGAAGAAGACCGATGCAGACTTAAAGACCTTTCTCCGGGAAAAGTTTGGGACTTCGGTGGATGGTTCAATGACATCCAGCGAACTTCTCGAGAAGATCCACACAGGCAATATCTTTGGCCTAGTGGAGTGCGACATTTCTATACCCGACCAACTGAAGCCCTATTTTGAAGAAATGACACCAATCTTCAAAAATACAAATATTTCTCGGGAAGATATCGGGCCACACATGAAGGCTTACTCTGAAGCCAACAACATTATGCGCCAACCTCGCCGTAGTCTCATTGGTAGCTACTTTGGGGAAAAAATCTTGCTGGCTACACCATTATTGAAATGGTATTTGGAGCACGGACTGGTAGTCAGTCGGGTGTATCAAGTCATCCAGTACCAGCCCAAGGCGTGCTTCCAAACATTTGGTGATCAAGTATCACAGGCCCGACGGGAAGGGGACTCTGACCCAAGTAAAGCCATCGTAGCCGACACGATGAAGCTATTAGGTAATTCGGGCTATGGGAAGACAGTCACTAATAAGGCAAAACATAGAAACGTAGTGTATTGTGATGAAGATAATGTGTCCAACCTCATCAATAATCTGGCCTTTCGGAAATTGAACACCCTCACTGAAGAACTTTATGAAATTGAAATGAATAAAAGCAGAATCAAACTTGACTTGCCCCACCACATTGGTTTTTTCGTGTATCAATATGCCAAGTTACGTATGCTCCAGTTCTACTTTGGTTTTTTGGATTTTTTTGTTGATCGTAAGGATTTTGAACTTTGTGAATCGGACACAGACAGCTTATACATAGCCCTTTCTGGATCTTCCCTTGAAGAAGTAATCAGACCAGAGAAAAAAGAATCATTCTATCACCAAGTCCATAAATGGTTACCCTCAGAAGCCTGTGATGCCCATATGGAAGATTATGTAAACACTAAATTAAGGGGAGATAACTGGATACCATCTCAATGCTGCAGGGACAGGAAAGCTTTTGATAAAAGAACCCCAGGTCTTTTTAAAATTGAATGGGAGGGAGAGGGGGTTATTGGATTGTGCAGCAAAACTTACTATTGTTTTGGCCCATCAAACAAACTGAGTTGTAAAGGAATAAATAAAAGACAAAATGATTTAACAAAAGAAACATATTTAAAAGTGATCAAAAACAAACAAACAGGAACAGGAAAAAATAAAGGCTTTAGACTTAATGGAAATGACATGTTTACTTACGTACAGACGAAAGACGGCTTATCTTATTTTTATCCAAAACGACTAGTTCAAGATGACGGTGTATCGACTTTACCATTGACAATATAATTTTTTCTACAACCAGTGAATATTCTTCCACAATCTTTACAGAAATCCAGAGGTAAGCATAATTCTTATATTCAAATTATCCCAATCAATATTATTTTTTTATATTTACAGAGATGGTTATCCAAGATGAAAATTTTCTTTTTTCTCATGGGGTTGGGTGAAAATAATTACTTGTACATATTTGTAAATAGTTTATGGAAGGGGAAATTTATTCTTCAACAATTATCATTCATGTTGTACACTCCTCGTGTAGGCTAAGTATAACCAAAAAACATTATTTTTTTGTTTCAAAAGTTGATTCCTGGTATCCTTTAGGTTACCCCTATTGAAACCGGATGATATCTAATTATATTTATTTTCAAAATACTCAAAAACATTTATGTTTAGTTTCATTCCATTTATTTATTTTTTTTAAAGTTGATTCCTGGTATCCTTTAGGTTACCCCTATTGGAACTGGATGATATCCAATTATTTTCAAAATACTCAAAACATTTATGTTTAGTTTCATTCCATTTATTTTTTTTTTTTATTGTTGATTCTTGGTATCCTTTAGGTTACCCCTATTGGAACCGGATGATACCCAATTATATTTAGTTAAAAAAAATGTTTTAGGTTATCCCTACCAATGGAGTAATTCATGTTGTCAATTCATCATCATCATCATCATCATCATTTTCTGTTGAATAAATTTCCTTCTACCTTTTTTATAAAAAAAAATAAAAAAAAAAAAAAAAAAAAATAAAAATTTAAAAAAAAAAAAAAAAAAAAAAAAAATTTCCTGTTGTGGGGTGATAATGCTCTCAAGTTATTTGATGTTTATCTTCTTGACAAATATCAGACAAACTTGACCTGTTCCAAGTTCAGTGCAAAATGCAGAGGGACACTTCTTACAGGATTGAAATAGAAAAAAAAAAAGTACGAAGTGTAGGGGGTGGGAATGAACTCAAGCTATTTGACTTATCTCCATAGGACAGAGGTTTGTAGCTTGACCTGTCCCAAGCCAGTATAAAATGCAGAGGGCCATATCCTACAGTTTAAGGATCAAGATTGCAGTTTGATCGTCAAACTGACCAATCAGATCAAAGTTAATCAACCAATCAGATTAATGTATTCCTATTGTGTTTCTTTCCCATTACTTTCTATACTAATTTTCTAATTTTTCTAACTTTAACCTATAATCCTATAGGAAACAAACACAAACCACAACCAAGAATCAAAAACTCAATCAAAATTTGCTGAACTGGTGTGATGTTTTCAATCACGTCCGTCAAAGATATATAAGATTAGACGAAGAATGGACTTGGCATCATTCACAATCGAACCATTGTCCAGAGAAGATGTTCCGACTTGGTAGCAAGCAGACTTACACTAATGTCACCCAGTACCAGGGTGAACTGAAGATACATGTTCAAAGATACTTTGAGGGTAAAGACCAGAAACCTTATCCAACGAAGACTGGGATTGCACTATCTTTAGAAGAATGGAATGCCTTGAAATCCCAAATAGATGAAATAGATGCAGCCATCAACACCCAACACAGACCTTTAACTGAAGACACTAAACCTACTAACCATGAAGACTTCAAAAAACCAAATCAAGAACCACCTTTGAAGAAGAAGAAGGAGATCACAGTGAGAATAACCCAACCACGACCATTGATCATTGATGAAATTGATAGTGAACTCAGGCAAGTTCGCTTGCAGCATGAACTTTGCTTGGAATATGCTCATTATATCGAAGAGAACATTGACGCTGTAATGAAAGAAAAATGCTATGGATGTACAGTCGATCAACCAAGTCAGATTCAGCATAATGTATGCCTAATGATGTCTGAAGAAGAGAAGATTATAACATGTTTTAGTGACGCACTTGAAAGAGTTAACAAGAATGATGTTCATCTACTGTGGCACCATAATACTTCTGGAATGAATCCACCACCAGTACAGAAAGAATATGAAGATATGTTCGAGAAACCTCTCACAAATGAACAGAGACGTTGTATTATGGATTTGGTGATTGAATGTATGACCATCAAGAAACCTGTTACAATTGGATTCTAATTGAAGATGTAAATAGACGTTGTAAATAGATGATTTTTATAAAAAATGAAAAAAAAGAAGAAAAAAAAGTATAAAATGAAGAAACAAGAAAAAAAAAGGTGGTAATGTCTTCTTGACAAATATCAAACAAACTTAAACTGTCCCCAGCCAGTAAGTCAGAGGGCCACCAATTTTAAATATTTTTTGGATGACAGTTCATATTGACCACCTCTCCAAAAGGTATAGAAGGGGGAGTAGTCCCCACGTTCAGTGGGGGCCACCTCCCCAAAAGGTATAAAAGGGAAGTAGTACCCACATAGAACAACAAAGATGGATCCTCGTTGGAAGCATCCATTCACCTGTTTATTGTGTGGTCCCACGGGTAGTGGTAAATCATCCTTTGTAAATCGGGTTATTCAAAACATTCAAAATATTATATCACCTGTCCCAAGTCACATCATTTGGTGTTATAGTGAATGGCAACCACTATACAATACTTTACCCCAAGTAGAATTCGTAGAGGGTCTTCCTCAAGAATTAAAATCTGATAGTTTAGTTATATTGGATGATCTGCTGCTCGATGCAGATGTTCGAGTGTCTAGATTATTTACTAAAGGTAGTCATCACCGTAACATTAGTGTGATCTATATTGTTCAAAATTTATTCGATAAAAATAAAGTCCATAGGACTATAGCTCTCAATAGTCATTACATGATCTTGTTTAAAAATCCTAGGGATCGTTCTCAGTTCTCACACTTTTCAGCACAGATGTATCCTGGTCATTCCAAGTTTCTGAGAGAAGTTTTCGAAGATGCCACTTCGACACCATATGGTTACCTTTTAATAGATCTCAAACAAGATACTCCTGAACACATGAGATTAAGAAGTCAAATTTTTCCTGGGGAAACCCAATATGTGTACCTCCGAAAAGTATAAAAGGGGAGCAACAAATCTGACTCGAGTCAGAAGCATGTCTGACCGTCTCAGGCGTAACATCGCTCTTCTCAAGGTTCTTATTAAATCGAAACCCGCACTCGTCAAATCCATACTAAAACATGCAGACAAAGAATTGATAACTTGTTTGTGTGACTGTGCCTCGAATATACTGAAGGGAGCAGTACCTCTGACCAAAGCTCAGAGAACCAAACTCGTTCGTCAGAAACAACTAGTGAGGATAGTGGCAAACAAAGGTACCTCTGACAAAAAGAGGAGACAAATCTTGCAGAAAGGGGGATTCTTGGGGGCATTGCTACCTCCTGTACTATTGGGTGCGGTTAAAGGTATATTTGGATGATGGAATATGCAAAGAAGATGGCTTTGGTAGAACCAAGGTTATTGGAACGTCTATAAGAGACTCCAAGACAACCGAATGAACTGGCTGTTTCATCACTGGATAGAGAAATGAGAGATATTCTCGATGCCCCTTTTCTTTCGGCTGATGAAGAGATGACTCAATATAATCAAATTTTACAAAGATACTTGACATTTCAACAAAAGGTAATGGCTCCTCGACCAATTAAAGTCGAATTCGAGAAAGATAATAAAGACAAAGACATTCTCGATTCTGTACCTGTGACAATGAAGAGAAAGGGCAAGTTGTTGTTGAATCGTATTAGAAGTGACCCAAATATATCTTGGAATGAGAAGGGTGAATTAGTCTACAAAGATCAAACAGTGGTAGGGTCGAATGTAACAGATCTTCTAAACGATTTACTTAGAAGACGAAAATCTTTCCAACGAAAGGGATGGGAAATGTTGGCCGAAGCTTTGAGAGATAGTAACATACCCCAAGAATTAATTGGTCATAAAGAACGTTGGGATTTTATGAAACAGGCACCGATAAAGTCGGAACCAAAACAACCAAAGAAAACAGAAACGCCAAAGTGGACCGAAAAAGGTATAAATAGAGTTGACACTTGAACAAGGCAGTCATGGAAGCATGTACTATGATTCTGAAGTGCCTGGTAGTTTTGGTGGTGTAGACGCTCTTTGTAGAGCGTCCAAGAAAAAAACCAAACAAGTTGTAAAATGGTTAGAGACTCAAGACACATACACTCTTCACAAACCTGTTCGTCGTACATTTCCTAGAAGAAAAGTATTAGTTAGTGGTATAGATGCACAATGGCAAGCTGACTTGGTAGATGTTTCAAACATAAGTAAATTCAACAAAAACATAAATTTTTTGTTGACATGTATAGATGTGTTTAGTAAATATCCTTGGGTGATACCATTACAAAACAAACTTGGTGATTCCATCGTGAAAGCTTTTAGTAACATTTTCAAACAAGGTCGTAAACCAGAAAAATTATAAACTGATCAAGGCAAAGAATTTCTAAACAGAAAATTTCAGAATTTTCTCAAAGATCACAAAGTCGACTTTTTCACAACACAAAATGTGGAAACAAAATGTTCCATAGTAGAAAGATTCAATAGAACTTTGAAAACCAAAATGTGGAAATATTTTACCAAGAACAATACACTAACTTTTCCACTTCAAAACTTGGTGAAATCATATAATCATTCTCATCATCGCAGTATAGGTATGGCCCCCATTGCCGTGAACTTTGAAAATCAAGAAGAGTTTTGGCAAAGGTTGTATGGGCAACCCATAAAACACAAGACACCAAAGTACAAAGTAGGAGACAGAGTGCGAATCAATAAAGTTAAGAAAACTTTTGAGAAAGGTTATTTGCCCAATTGGACCAAAGAGTTATTCACAGTAGTAGCCATCAAGAAAGGACATCCAGTCACATACATGTTACAAGATGATAATGGAGAAATATTGAAAGGGTCATTCTACACTGAAGAGCTTCAGCGAGTTTCACACAAAACTATTTACAAAATCGAACACGTACTCAAGAAACGTGGTCGAGGTAAGAAAAGGGAATTGTTCGTAAAGTGGTTGGGATACCCAACTTCGTTCAATTCGTGGATCAAACACAGTCAGCTCACCTATAAAAGGAAGTGAACCTCTGAAGTATCTTCAAAATGGAACAAGGATCGAACGGTTCTTGGCCTCTGTTTGGTAAAAGAATTCCAAGGAGCGAGATCACTTATTTTTCACAAATAATCATTTTGTATATCATCATCATTACCAGTGTCGTTAATCTCACTCTCGAAAACACAGACAGCAAGTTGTGGACTGCTCTCTTAAGTAGTAGCATAGGATATTTGTTACCAAATCCAACCATTAAGAAAAAGTAATGTTTTATTTGACTCTACCAAGTAATAGTTCTATGAACGTGTTTCCAGAAAACACGTTGACTACGTACACCACTCAGTTATCACAACCAGTGAATCTCACGGGAGAATGGGAAGTAGGTCTGGCAGAGATTCAGTATCCAAATACTTGGTTCAATATTCGTGGAGAAGAAGCTTTCGTTACAGTGTTCTGGTCTTCGAAAAAGAATTACCGACTTACTCTCAAGGAAGGTCGTTATTCGGATCCCATTGATGTGATACGAGCTATCAATGGTGTTAAAGAATTACTCCTGCCTCGTCACGATAAGGTAGCTTTTGAACTGGATAGAGTGACTGGTAAAGTTCGTATCACGGTACGTGATGGAGTCGTGGTCACATTGAGCCCTACTCTTCAAAATATTTTGGGATTTAATGAGTGTGTTTTTAAATCAGGAACTTACAATTCTTCCAGAGTTGCCGATGTCAACCAAGGATTTTATTCACTCTATGTATATAGTGACTTGGTTCGTGACCAAGTCGTAGGAGATACAAGAATACCACTTCTTCGTATCGTACCCGTGCGTGGGAAATATGGGGATATCATCTCTAAAACATTTGAGAATGTGTATTATGTACCAGTAGAACGAAAAAATTTCAGTACCGTCCAGGTGTATATAAGGGGTGACACAGGAGCCATAGTACCATTCGAGTTCGGGAAAGTGACAGTGACACTTCATTTCAGAAATCGTAGATCTCTTCATTTCACATAAACATGACTTACTGTTGTAAGTCCAAATTATACGAAGAATATTACACGAAACAAGCTGGGAACGGTCTACCGGCTTTTTCTGGAGCTCAAAGACAGAGAGGATATGGTTTGGGAAGTATATTGGAAGGACTGAAGAATATGGTGTTACCTTTATTGAAAACTACAGCCAGGACCGTGGGAAAACAGTTATTGAGAAAAGGAGCAGCCTTTGCCGAAGATGTCATTGAAGGGAAAATATTAAAAAGGCAGCAATCAAAAGAGTCAAAGAGGCTGGTGCGGGAACTTGGAATGAAGTGGTTGGTGGTTCAAAACCACAGGAAAAGTATAAAAAGGCCTGCACCACGCAAAACTGGCAAATCGACAAAACGAAGGAGAACTGTACAGACCCAAGACTTTCTCGGTGCATGATGTCTCTCATTAATGAAAAATCTTTTGAGTGTGTCAACAGCGAACTCGACTTATTTTCCATACCACCAACACAGACTAGTGTGGAACATGGGCAGTGGGTAGAACACAGGCCTTTGGTGACTATAGGAAACAGTGGTCCAATAGAATTCCACATTGCAGGATTAGGAGATGATTATTTGAATTTGGCACAGACATACTTGTATGTTAAAGCAACGGTTGTAGATTCCAATGGGGCCTCAATTGCACCCGATGCCAAAGTGGGCCCAGTCAATTTATGGATGCATTCCTTATTTAATCAAATCGATATCAGCTTGAATGAAAAACTGGTATCTCCTTCCAACAACACTTATCACTACAGAGCTTTCATAGAAACTTTGTTGAGTTATGGACCAGCTGCCAAGAAGTCACAACTGACTAATGCATTATGGTACAAGGATACGGCCGGACACATGGAAGATTTGACAGATGATAACAAGGGATTTCTTCTTCGAAAGAAATTTATAGAGAAAAGTAAAATCGTGGACATGACTGGAAGATTACATTTGGACATGTTTTTCCAAACTCGTTACTTGCTGAATGGAGTTAATGTTCATGTTAAAATGAATAGAGCCAAAGATGCTTTCGCATTGATGGCCGATACCGCTACATACAAGATCAAAATTCTAAATGTATCCATGTTTGTACGCAAAGAGAGACTCCAATCATTCGTGAGAATGGCTCACGAGAAAGCACTGACAAAAGCAACTGCAAAATATCCTATCGACCGTGTGGAAACCAAGGTGTTTTCAGTGCCGAAAGGAAATCTGAGCATTACACAAGAAAACTTATTTTTAGGCCAACTACCTAAACGCATCGTAGTGGGATGTGTAGACAACGATGCTTTCAATGGAAACTTTTCAAAGAATCCGTATAATTTCAAGAACTACAAAATCAATTACTTGGCTTTGTACGTGGATGGCCAACAGATTCCAGCCAAACCATTACAACCTCGATTCGAACAAGAAGTGGCCCGATATTATGCGACACTGTTCCAAGGAACTGGAGAAATGTATGAGAATGAAGGAAACCACATCAGCCGAGAAGAGTACATAAATGGATACACCCTATTCGTATTCGACCTGACTCCAGATCTATCACATGGACAACACTTCGATCTGGTGAAGAGAGGAAACTTGAGACTAGAAGTCCATTTCGAAAATCCATTACCAACCACAATCAACGTACTGGTTTATGCAGAATTCCAGAACATCATAGAAGTGGATAAGAATAGACAAGTCATCTTCGATTACTCAACATGAACACGTTGCAGTTAGAGAATGCACTTCGATCAGATAGTTGTTTGAAGAGAATATGTTTGGGTGTATTTTCAAGAAACAAATTACCAAGAAGATTACCAGATCACAGACCAGTGGCTTTGATAGCCAACACGGATCCAGACCACAGAAAAGGAGAACATTGGGTGGCTCTCTTTGTGAGTCACCACAACGCAGAATACTTTGATTCCTATGGATTACCACCACAACACAGACCATTCGAGAATTTCCTGAAGAAGAATTCCAGATATTGGAAGTATAATACGAAACGCCTTCAAGGACCATTACCAGTGTGTGGACAATACTGTCTGTTTTACTTGAAACATCGCTGTCGCGGTGTACCGATGGAAACCATATCCAACATCTTTACCACTGATCTAACGGATAATGATCTGTTGGTTAATGACGTCATAGAGGAAACCAGCCACTAGATGTCGCTGCATTGAAGGAAAACTATAAAAACTGGTGCACTTGGTGTTCAGCTCTTTGTGTTTCGACAGCCAAAGAAGAAGGATGTCTACTAATGTGACCGTCTTCAAACTTAACAACGATTTACAGATTCAACTGTTCAAGAACGACGTTGGGTTCCAGTTTACCACCAGAGATTGGGAACAAGTGACCAAAGCAGTGGATATTGCAAAGAAGAGAAGTCTTGAAATAGGAGAACCCAAACCAAAAAGAGAAAGAAAACCAAAGAAGAATGAAGATAAAAAGGATTGAAGAATGTTCACTATTCCATGTTTGATCAGGATGGCACTGAATGATTATCAATCAAGAAACCAAGAAACAAGAAATCCAAGAGACTTTGTAGAGAGAATGAGCGTTTCATTCGAAACGTATTTTCGTGATGTTCCGCCACCAATACTGGAGCAGTTATTACGTGGAGAAGAAAAAGTAAGAAAGACACCAGAACAAAGACCACCAAAACACATCAAGTATGCATTGGAGGAAAATCGTCTCAAGACATTTCAATTCATGTTACAAAGTGAAAGTGTGAAAACCCCGAATGAACTGACAAAAGCTGTATTCTTTTATTTGGGGACAGGAGACAGAACTCAGTGTTTTCATTGTGGTATTATTGTTCGTTTCTGGGAAACAGAAGATGATGTTATAGAAGAACACAGAAAATATTCTCCAGACTGTTATTACATTCATAATTTACCACCTGAATTCATGGACGTTGAAAAAGAAGAAGAAATGGTCATCAAAGAAGAAATGGACACATCATTTCAAGAAGAAGATTCACGGAGGACAAAATGCAGTGTGTGTTTATTTGCTGAAGCCAATGTCGCTCCGCGACCATGTTACCATTTGTGCCTGTGCAAAGACTGCTGTAAACCACTCAGAAGATGTCCAATCTGCAGAAAGACTGTTTATGAATATCTGACAATCTACATACCATAAAAAGATGTATTTTTGTTGTTGAATAAAATAAATTTAAATTTATATTTAGTGTTATTATTTTTTTAACTTTCCATCGAAGTACAAAGAAAAATCAAAATGAGGGATAGTAAATTAGACCTCGTACGACACATCTGTTGGGTAGATCCTCATATGAGTATATGGTGGAACTTAGCTTCATGGCCTTCATGTACACATCTGGGTCCTACTTGTAATTTAAATAATGGATTCTAAGTAAATTTGTCCTATAGCACTACGTGCTATTCTTAATAGGGAAATAAAACGTCATGGGATCCAAAAAAAGGGATTCTTAAAGAATTCGAAATAATACAACTTGACGGGTTTATTTGGGTAATTAAACGAGGATTCTGGGAGAAATTACTCTTCTACAAAGGAACGCACCCTTTGTACCCCTTAGTACTATTGCACTACACCGATAAAATGGGGAAATAAAGTCAATTTCGGTGATTTTGGGTAGATTTTGGTGATTTGGAGGTATTGTCGGGTTTATTTGGGTAATTAGATTTACTCTTCTACAAAGGAACATACCCCGTCTTGTTAGAAGGTTTTGGGTCACATAGCAACCACGTGCTACTATAGAAACCAAGATGGCGGCCTCCAGTATACAAAATGGACGACGGAAACACGTATCACCCTAACAACACGTGCTGCGCATGCGCACTCACACCACGTATCACTATGGAGATGACGTCACAAGATGGCCGCTCACGCGGGTTACCATGACAGCACAACATGACGTCACCAGGTCACGTGACTATGACGTCACATGAGATCCTGCAATGAGATCCTGCCAATGGGGGCCGTTCGGGTACATGCACTACTACTCACACACACCCACACTCACATACATGTGAGTGCAAGGGTAAATGCGTGTGTGTGTATGTGTGCGCGCGTGTGTGTGCATGCCTGCGTGTGTGTTAGCGTGTATATTCGCGTATGATTATATATACACATGACTTCTTCACTGTGTGCATCCTTATCACATTCTAAGGCGTTTCTTCGTTGGAATATGATTGCGCAGTAAAATGGCGCGTGGCATATAATAAAAAGAAAATCTACGCTGTTTTAGTAAATATCGGGAATTATCTATTGACTAAAGCGATTTTTTTTGTTTGATTGGTTGATAGATACGTGGTATGAGACCATATTCTCTGAAACCCACGATACGTCCGCCCAGCCACTGACAAATTTCCCATACCCAGTGGAAGCCTCGTTCCGAAATCTACAAATTGTCCATACCCCGTAGAAGACGCGCCATTCCAGTTTTACAGTGTACATTTATTATTGTTTAATTTTTTATCTCCAAAATATAGCTCATGACCCCTTATTGGAATGAGCTTGTCGAGTACCCTCCAATGTGGGGTTCAGAAGCTATGTTTTTGAGACAAAAAAGAAAAAAAGAAATTCAATAATTTTTTTATACTAGTCATATCGGCATATTTTCACAAAAACTCTTTTGCACAAAAATTCCACAGAAACCTGTATGGCTCAACAATGGAAGATAAAAGAGCTTATGCTGTGTGTGTTCACACATGAAATAGATTGTATTTCTAAAACGGAAAGTCAATAGATAAATTCGTTACCCCGTGTCTGATCACGTGGTACGGATTTTTACCTACCCGAAGCCAGTCGTATCCCATGAGGCCTCATGGGATACGGCTGGCTTCGGGTAGGTAAAAATCCGTACCACGTGATCAGACACGGGGTAACTAATATTATCTCATAAGTGTGGACCTGAAAGTTTTATTTTTCCACGAGCGCTTCCAGGTCCACACTCATGAGATAATTCCCGATATTCACTAAACAGCGTACATATCCTCTATGTACACAGTCTATTTTAGCCATTTCGGATCAGTGGCAACGGCTTTAATTTAGCCTTGTTTTTTTGTTGACACTTTTTATTTTCGAGGTTTTCACCCCCTTTACCTGACCAGTTTTTTGGGGGCAATTGTCGTCCTTCATGGGTAGACAGACAGTATCCAGTAATATCGACCCACTGTAATTTCGTCCCAAAGTAAATTCGACCCAAATCGGTAATTTCGACCCTAAAAAGTTATTTCGACCAAAATAATTTCGACCCAATTTCGGTAACTTCGACCCACTATTTTCCCCGATCAGGAGCCCTCCCACAAAGATCTGAGAGACCGGCTAGATGGTATTGAGACAGGGTCATGATCGGATCCGGTAGTGGTGGTTCATGTGGGGTCCAACAGGGAGGGAAAGTCAGTAAGACTGGTGGAGTCGTACAGGGGTTTAGTCATCAAACTGCTAAGTAGGAATGCAAGAGTAGTGGTATCCTTCCTGTCCTAGAGGGAGGGGACGAAAGGAACTCAAGGATTATGCCACAGAATGTGGAGTTGGAGGATTACTGTGCTGACATGGGAATACCCTTTATCGATCACTGGGACATGTTTGGGGGCAACGTGAACATGTACGGACGCGACGGGCTGTATCTTAACAGGATGGGGACACAAGACAGTGTTGGGAGAAAAACTTCTACAGGTAGCAGAGCCTTTGTCTGGTCTTCGGCACCCTTTTTATCGCATAAGGCCATGAGGGCCATGAGAAAAACCCTCAATGAGGTCTAATCTACTATCCCTCTTAGCCTCATTTCGGCTGAGGCCATGAGGGCCATGAAAAAGTCCCTCAATGAGGGCTAATTTTCCATCCCTCTTAGCCTCATCTCGGTATTCGAGAATACCTTATATTGTACTATTGGAGGATACCTTTTATATGATACGTGTTGTAGAAACCCTACATCCGGTTACTTCGTTCTACAGCCGGGTTCTTCTGTTGGAATAGTAGATAAAAAACGAACAACAGTATATAAAGTTTCATTCCTTTTTATTCGAGTATACAGTTTACAATTCAATTTCTCAAGGCATCATTTTTGTCTTTGTGTATATAGTTCTTCTCGCAAGGGCTAACCAACTCATCTTCTTGTTGGTTGGAGCTTCTTCCCATTGTCTGGCTAGGTTCTTGATAAAAACACGTCCTCTGATTGATCGCTGGTAGCGTGGCTTTGTTGGTTGCTTTAATGTCCTGTTTGGTATCTTTCTTCTTTTTGGATTCCTCTTTCTTGTCTTTTTGCTGTTTCATAGTGGTTTCATCAGTCTTATGAACAGCATTCTTAGTTTCAGTAGAAACTTCCGGCTTCTTCGTAGCGGTAACTTCGTTCTTGTTTTGATCTTCTTCAGGCTGATTCGTAGTTTGAGTAGTAACTTCATTCGTAGTGGAAACATCTTTCTTTATGGGAGCTGGGATCTTTTTCTTGTCTTCAGACTGATTCGTAGTTTGTGTAGTAACTTCAGTCTTCTGAACATCACTCTCAGTTTCAGTAGAAACTTCATGCTGTTTCGTAATTTGAGAAGTAACTTCATTCTTGTTTTTAGTGGAAGCATCATTCAGTTCTTCGGTCTTCTTTGGTCTTTATGCTCTTGTTTACTAATCGGCCAGTATCCACACATCTTTGTTTCTTTCCACCAGCATCCATGTCTAGATTTTTTTTCTCTTCGCTCCATTTACCACACGATTCACTTGGGCCAGTTCTTGGGAAGTCAGTTTTAATACAGCATCATTCTTGAAGATCTGTATGTGTAAGTTATCTTTGAACCTGAGCACTGTTGTTGACACAGACATCTTCACTCTTCGACGTTCAAAACGGAAATGAGTTTATTTCCATACCAACTTTCCTTTTATACTACACCTCAAAAGGGAGCTCCATAATAAATATCAAGTCATTGTACCCACTTGTTCATGAGAAGAAGATTTTAAAAATATTTTGGAGCATTTTCCCCCACCCTATGGGCTGGGCATATTAGGTTGAACAAAAATGCAATGCCCCTTCGGGACCATCACTCACAGAAACTTACTCTTGAATTGGCCCAGTGGTTTTGGAGAAGAAGACCAAAACATGGTGTTGACGGTAGTGTTCAACCGGTTACCAAACATGGTCGCTGACCGATTACCGGTTATTTGAGCCCACAATCGGCCGATTCTGATGCCGATTCCGATTGTAATACCGTGCACTACAAGACAAGTCGAGGCTGGAAAGAACTGCATTAAACTGAACATTTTTCAAAGTGTTAAACTTCGTTGACTGGGGTCCCAGTAAAATTACCAGTCGCAAACACTTGGGCGGTAAACGTGGCTCTCACAGAGCCACGTTTACCGCCAAAGTGCGCGCGACTGGTAATTTTACTGTGACCCGAGTCAATGGAGCGCATCCTTCACTTTTCCGGTATGAACTGGCGATTGCTGCAAGTGTGCTCGGTTGTAAGCTTTACATGTCGTTTAACACGTATATCCCGTAAAGGGGCGTCTAGAGAGATTAAGATTACACATTGTGGTTGTTTATACTTTTTTCTCTAATCGTCTTCTTGTTCATCTTCTGAATGAGTAGTTTGTCATAAGGTTGTCGAACGGAAATCTTCGCTTTTCCAAGGCATATTTCTGGGATTCTTCAAAGTCAAAGTCCTCTTTTTCAAGAAGACGCTTGGCTGTTTCTTGAATTTTCTTGTGTATTGAGTCGTTGGAAAAATTTCTAATGTACACTAGGCTATTAATGTATTTCACACTAATGCCTTCTCTAACACTCTTTTGAAGTGTTCTATATGCTGTTTCAACTGCATCTTCTCTATCCATTCCATCCTCGATATACTTATTCATGAGGTTGCCAAAATCGTCTTGGTATTTGTCATAGGCACTTTGAACGATAGTTCCCATCATAGCAACGTCTTCTTCTTCCTCTTCTTCTTCTTCTAAAAGTTCCGACGACCGATCGGAGTCCGAATCTCTTGACCATTTTTTTCTGCACAACTGGATTGCATTGCGTCCCCTCTCTTCGAAGGTCAGATTACAAATGACAAGTTTCTTACGAGCACGACCCTTTTATAGGATATCGGACAGAACATTGATGATAAGTATGAATAACTTTCCTAAAAATCCTCCTTTCTGTATGATCCGTCTTCGTTTCCGATAAGATAGTTCTCTCTTTGGTGAGGCAATTCTCCTAATCTGGTGTTTGTATGGAATCAGCTGGGCTCTCTCAGATTTGGTTATAGGTACTGCCCCCTTCAGGATATTCGAGGCACAATCACATATACATTGTATCAAATCATCATTGGCCGTCTTGATCATAGTCTTGGCTTCATGTCGATCTGCATCAGATAGGATTCGCTGTGTATATGAATTTCTGTCTAGCAGTGTTGCTCGATTTTCCGATTTCCTCATGGGATAGTAATCATTCTCGTGTCTGTGCATGTTGTCTGATCTGGAAAAGGCCTTTCCACAATATCTGCAGCAATGGACTTTCATGACTTCGCTCTTACGTGGTCGTAGAACAAATGAGCATTTGATGTTGGTACATCCCATTTATACCCTTTTTAGAGCTATGACTGGGATGATAAGCGCCGAGAGAAAGCAACTTTTTCGTAATATACTTCTTTTTATATCGGTAGAAATTCCATCATCTGTCAGCAGCTTCAATACATGTTCGTATTTTCGCCGGTAATCATCTTCGATGATGTTGGTAGCACATTTACATAAATACGTAATCAAATCTTCATCAGCAGCACATAGAACGGCATCGATTTGGAACCCCCTTGTCAGAAAGGCGTAAAAATTCTAAAAGTACTTTATTCCGGTCAGTCATTGAATCTTTAGTATATGTCTGCCCTTCTGTTCTTCTTGGACAGTGATGTTCTTCATGCCTACGAGCACTGAGGATCGGTTAAACGACTTCGTACAATATCTGAAGTGGTGCTGACGATGGTTCTTCTGGTGTCTTCTGGCATTATCCAATCTCGAAAATAACTTGGAACAGTATCTGCACCGAACTGGTAACATGTCTTCACTCGATGACGGTCAGGACACAAATAAGATTTAAGCCGAGCTTGCACCCATTTTATACCTTTCCCAACAGAAGTACCCAGATGTAGCATGAAGTACCCATATGTAAGGTTTCTACAACAAGTATCCTATAAAAGGTATTCTCCAATAATACAATGTCAGGTCTTCTCGAATACCGAGATGAGGCTAAGAGGGATGGAACATTAGGCCTCATTGAGGGATTTTCTCATGGCCTCAGCCGAAATGAGGCTAAGAGGGATAGTAGATTAGACCTCATTGAGGGCTTTTCTCATGGCCCTCATGGCCTCCTGCGATAAAAAAGGTGCCGAAGACCAGACATTTTCCAAAAAAAGGAACTCCATGGGATATGGCCATTAATTACCGAGATGAGGCTAAGAGGGATAATAAACTAGACCTTATTGAAGGATTTGTTCATGGCCCTCCTGGCCTCAGCCAAAATAAGGCTAAGAGGGATAGTAGATTAGACCTCATTGAGGGATTTTCTCATGGCCCCATGGCCTCATACGACAACAAAGGGATTCTCCAGAAAGTATCCTCAATAGGTATCCTCAAATAATACAATAGCAGGCCATAGGTATCCTCAAATATCGAAATGAGGCTAAGAGGGCTGTTAAATTAGACCTCATTGAGGAATTTTTTCATGGCCCTCATGGCCTCAAATGAAATGAGGTTAACCCTTTACCTAACGTAACGGCCAAAACCGGCCAGCGCGATTCTCAAAAATCGCCAATTAATTTTTCACTATTTTTTTCATTTTTTGTCTCAAAAACATAGATTATGACCCCTCGTTGGAACGAGCTCGACGAGCTCGTTCCAACGAGGGGTCATAACCTATATTTTTGAGACAAAAAATGAAAAAGATTAGTTATTCAAGAATTATTTTTGCAAGTGTCGTCTGCTTTTCATGTTAGGTAAAGGGTTAAGAGGGATAGTAAATTAGACCTCATTGAGGAATTTTCTCATGGACCTCATGGCCTCATACGATAAAAACGGGATTCCATAGGACGTGACCATTTGATACAGATGTGATGATAATCGTATAGGACTTCGTTGTAATAAGGGGAGATAACTCTGCATACCGATTACGGTGTATGAAGCAATCCCATTGGTTAGTTAGCGCCAGTAAAGTGAACTGATTGGGTGATCTAGATAAATGAAACAACAAGAGTACTCGGAATACTGTCAGAACTAATAAGAACAGGCCAGAAAAGCTAATTATAGTAACAATAGTGAAAGCTGTTCCAGCTGATAGGCACTTATACTCTACTGGAGTATACTCCAGGACAAACGAAATAGTACAACTTGTTGGGTTTATTTGGGTAATTCTATGAAACGGGAAATTATTCTTGAACAAAGGAACATACCCTCCGAACATACCCCTATCCTATAAGAAGCCTTTGGGTAACATAGCAACCACGTGCTACCATAGAAACCAAGATGGGGGCCTCCAGTATACAAAATGGCAGACGGAAACACGTATCACCCTAACAACATGCGCTGCGTATGCGCACTAACACCATGTATCACTATGGTAATGACATCACAAGATGCTGCTCACGCGGGCTACCATGACAACCAAACATGACATAACTAGGTCACGTGACTATGACGTCATTTCCACCTCCGGCTCTCTCTTTGGCTGAATAGGCCCGATCCATCCCTCTCCTGCTACTGACCCCCCTATGAATGCTGTATACCGAATATCAAAAGATCCTGACCACTGGTTCTGGAGAAAAGATTTTTTTTTAATTTTTGCAATTATGTTGACTCAGCATTTTTTCGATGCCCTCTACAGAACGCCCTAACATAACTGATGACAATAATTTTTTTACCGTTCAGTTCTACTGGTCCTCAGGATGCTTCATACCAAATAACGGCTCTCTGTTCCGTGTGGTCTGGGAAATATGGGCGTTTGAAAATATTTCTATTTTAAGCTCCTGTGGTTCCCATGGGGGTGCGAAAAAAAAATTTTTTTGAGGGGGAAGGGGGCACGTGTCAAGTACTATAGAAATTTTGGACGGGGCCACAAATCTTACCCCTCCCATTACAAAGCCAAATATTGCTTCACGAACTTCGTTTGAACAAACTTGACTCTACACCTCAAAAGGGAGCTCCATAACAAATATCAAGTCATTGTACCCACTGGTTCATGAGAAGAAGATTTTAAAAATATTTTGGAGCATTTTCCCCCACCCTATGGGCTGGGCATATTAGGTTGAACAAAAATGCAATGCCCCTTCGGGGCCATCACTCACAGAAACTTTCTCTTGAATTGTTCCAGTGGTTTTGGAGAAGAAGACCAAAACATGGTGTTGACGGACGACGCACGCCGGACGACGGATGGAGAGCGATGAGATTAGCTTAGCTTGACTTTGTCAAGGTGTGCTAAAAAATTGTGATTATCAACATCTGATAATAGTCAAGAATTAAACTAGTACAGTTGAAGTGCCAGATGTTTCGATACATTAAAATAAAATTTGAAAACATTAAATTAAAATATGTAATAATAGAATATATTTATTTTTTATATCTGTTACAATATTTTTAACTACTGCAGGCTAATTCACTGCAAATAAAGAAGTAATATATATAGGTCTACCTCATCAACTTTCAAAAATATCCAAACTGTCCCTCAATATTGGAGGTTCTGCGATAAAATCCAGTAGTTGCAGTAGGGATGGGTCTTCAAGAAATTCCGATATACAAGGCCGGGGTGGGTGGGTGGTCCAGCAGCTCCAAAACTCATTTTTTTCCAGGTGGTCTAAATTTGTTCCTCACATACTTTTAACAGATAATTATAGTTGGAATTTGTTGAGACGCATTTTGAGATGATTTTACAATATATGGGGGTAGTTATTATGAATTGGGAGGTCACCTATGGCTCTCAGACACCAGATTAACCCATTAACCAATGTGGATAGAAGATGACACTTGGAAAAAAATTGTAGACTGACTAAAGTTTTTCATTTCTTGTCTCAAAAACAAAGCTTATGACCCGTCATTGGAACAAGCTCAATGAACTCATTCTTATGATGGGGTCATAAGCTATGTTTTTTAAACCAAAAAGTGAAAAGATAGTAAAATTTGAATGGCAGTTTTAGTGAATAATGCTGGCCAGCGTTTGCCGTTACATTCACTGTTACATTGGGAAATGGGTTGGACGACTTGCCCAATGTCTTTGACTCTGTGAGTAAATGCAACAAAGTAAATAAAATGGACATTTAAATCTGGTTATAGCAGGTTATAGCTGTCCTACTCCCCTGTAAAATACTCATCCTTCAGTTGTTAGTTGAAGTTCACAGAAAACTCACCGAGAAAAGTCAGAAAGTACACATGTTGTCGTGTCAGCCCGCTCGATGTTGCAGGACGTTGTGAAAATAAATGGATACATGAAATCAGGTTTTTATGCTCATGAATTCTGATGAATTCACGACTATTGAGCACCAAATATGATATTGTACCATCTACTTACCCTTTATGTTGTTTGGAAAGCTGAAACCAGATGTAATTAAAGTAAAATTTGCACCGACACTGATAGAGCTGCATCAAGTTTCATATGTCTTTGTTTTGTTAGTTACCTCCCTTTGGACAGTTTAAAAAAATTGGACTGACTGTTAGAATGAAACAGGAAGATGAAATGTAAGTGAAAGCATTTAAAATTTGGACAATTTAGACCAGACTGATGGTTAGTGGGGGTGGTTGTACCATTCGAAATCGGAAAAAAAATTCCTTCAAAATGAGGGGTGGTGGGTGGTCTTCGGGAGGAAAAAACAATTCAGCCCTGTGTACAGGAATTTTTTGAAGCCCCCCCCCCCGCCCCCTGGTAGCTGTGGGCCGCCGATGAACATATCAAACATGTCTCTCGCAGTGCATTTTATCATCTTAGAAATATTAGCAAGATTCGATCCTTCATTGATACGCAGACGTCAAAACATCTTTTCCACGCCTTTGTTATACCAGTCGCCTCGACTACTGCAACTTTCTTCTGCTTGGCTCTAAAACAACCTAGTCTTGAAAAATTACTCCACATCCAAAATTGTGCTGCACGGATCATAACCAGAACTCAAAATACTGCCATATAATACCAGTACTCTCTGAGTTACACTGGCTACCCGTTAAGCAAAGAATTCAATTTAAAATTGTCCTTTTGGTGTTAAAGTATATCTCGGGATCTGCACCATCCCACTTGTCCGATATGCTTACCATCCACAAACCACCGAGGTCTCTTAAGTCATCAGGTCAACTCAATCTGGTTCAGCCCGTATCTAAATTTACTAGTGCTGGTAGTAGGGCCTTTGCGGTTACTGGCCCAATGCTTTGGAATTTTCTTCCAATCGACATAAAAATAGCAAATCATTTGAATCATTGAAGTCAGGTACTAAAACCTACCTTTTTCGAAAGGCATTTCCTTCAGTGGTCTTTTAATTTTGGTCATAAACTGACATTACCAGGTGCGTGGGTGTGACTGAGTCAGTGAGGATTGCCTCGTTACTCGTCAAGTCACACTCACATACTTGTTTTGGTAAAGTTGTAGTTTGTTTTGTTTTTGTTTTTTTATTTTATTTTGTTTTAATTCAATACCCTTTTTTAGGTTCTGCTGCTTATCGCCACGATATAGCCTCGGTTACTGATGTGGCGTTGGGCACCAGTAAATGATAATAGTGATCCATGTATCAATTAGAGCTGTAGGTTAACTGAAACCGAACTGAGGTTTTTAGTTTTTTTAAAAAACCGAAACCGTCGACATCCCGTAATATAAGGTTTTTCGTTTTTTTATTAAATACTCTCTTGCTGCAGGAATTTACAGAATGTAGCCGTCCCAGAGTAGTGAGAGTACCCAGACACTGCCAATGGCAGTGTCTGGGTACTCTCACTACTATGGGAAGGCTACATTCTGTCAATTTCCGACATTTCAGTTTAGTTGTGTTTGCAGCTTTCCTCAAGTTGCGTGTAGGTGTCAGACCTCGAAAAATGGCCAAGCACAATAAAAGTTCTGTATATTTAGGTAATTATTATATTGGCCTTCCTGATTCTTCATGTATTATAGCTTATTTTGGGCATTCATTGTGTTTCACTCAATTTCACTGCCATTCAGTTATGACTCCGGACATAAGAATGAGTTTTATTGAATTTTACTTGGCCTCATGAACAAACCGAAAACCGAACCGAACCGAGGTTTTACTCCACCTGAAAAACCAAAACCGAAACCGAACAAGAAATTTAAAAACTTACACCTCTAGTATCAATGTATCTGTGAGAGAACGTATATGTTTGTGTGTATATGTATGTATGCAATTATTGTACAGCCATTGAGCACCGTGTGTGGATTCTAGGTTTTAAAATTATTATTATTAATTAATTATTAATTAATTAATTAATTAATTAATTAATTAATTAATTAATTAATTAATTAATTGATAATAGCTTACTTGTCTTGACCTTCAAAGAAATGTTTCTTAGTTGATGATCAGGTACACGCTAAAAACTAAAGTGTTAAAAACTACACTTGAAGTGCTGTATTTAACACATTTTAAGTGCTGAACTAGCACTTTGTTCAAGTGCAGATATCCCAGAACTTACAATAATACCACTTGACAAGTGTAATGTCGCGACACTTAAAAGGAAACAACGCAGTTGACGCGGATTAGGCTGAAACTCTCGAGCCTGATCCGCGTCATCTACGTTGTGTCCTTTTAATTATGTACCCACCAAGCGCAGATCAAATTATGGATGATTCTGGAACAACCACCAATGCTAGACACATGGGAAGTGCCATCCATTAAAGTTTCAGATGTCTGGCGATTGTAATGTCTAAGTGCTTAAAGCATTGCACTTTGAGTGTTAAAATCAAACCCTAAGAGTTAGAATGGGTTTAACACCTTGAAAGTGTAGTTTTTAACACTTTAGTTTTTAGCGTGTATGATATAGATTTATGATGAAGACAATGGTTAGATAAAAGACTAATTATTAAGATTATTCTTAAGATTTGGGATATCTGTCTAGACACTGTATAGATTCTTAATCCTCCAATATCCAATTAACACCAATCTCATATTTTCGACAGTACTAGTAAAAATAAGGTGTAGACTGATAGAGCTTAAATATTATTGTGCCTAAATTACAACTTAATTCCAGCAGTACCGTCAGTGCCGTATTATCCCATGGCCGGGCCCTAGGCTTTTAGGTACTTTCGGGGCCCCTCCGGCACTTCAGTTTTTCACCCCACAACAGGTGAGAGCTTGACCTTGGTACGGTTGGCACTTTGCCGCAGTACATAGCCCTATGTCCATTTTTGAAACGGAATCTGAATGGTTTTGCAAGTCAATATAATAGTATGGAATGTGATGTGCATGATCAATACCATCAATGCATGTTCAATACCTGTCGCCAGATGTAATTCAAACAATTAACTGGTAGGGTGCTGGAAGCCAAGACATATTGCTCAGTCATATTTGATTGGATAGTGCCCAGAAGCAGAGCAATAGCTGATGAAAAACTCTGTGTTCTGTGTGGTCTGGAAATTTGTTAGCACTCTTCCAGTGAAAGTTGACACCAGATCTGATAATGTAATTCCAATAGCAATAACAAACATATGAATGATTACATTTCTCTTATGATGTTGAATCAGATTGAGTGATATTTTATCTGCAGCATGTTGATGCGACGACATACCACAGATGATTTTATTGTTTCCTTTTCTTTTATTTTCATGCCAATCAATACACAATCAAAGTTTTATTTATTTCCTTGCGATTACAAAAGACCAATGGATATAATTGTCTTTGATTCAAAGATTTCCTATGCTGGACACTGGGTGGGATTCATAACGGTGAACTTGGGTTGCTGCCACAACTCTCAAGTTAGCTCTAGACAGGGTACGTATGAGAGTAACAATTGTAACCTCATAACAGCATACAAAGGAAATTTATTTATATTTATTTATTTATTGGTGTTTAAGGTCACATATTTCTGCACAATGGCTAATCATGACCTCGACAGTTTTACGGGTGGAGGAAGCCGGAGTACCCGGAGAGAACCACCGAGCGAGCAACTGTCAGCTCCCCAACATACTAACTCCACACTAGCAGGATTAGCATTGGTTGAAGACAGGTGCACCATCGACGTGCAGTACGCCTTAGTACACAGCGTCATCGTGCCCCCACGTGGGCAATGGGGGTGAGGTGTCTTGCCCAAGGACACAACGCGATTGCCGCAGGTGGGATTCGAACCGAGGACATCTCGGCTTGCAGTCTGCACCTCTACCTACTGAGCCACCGCGCCCCCATACAAAGGGAATGTCCAGGGATATCTTCATTTTTCTACAATCTCTGTGTATTACATGAGTTTGAATGTGGAAACTGGCTGCATAAATTATGAAAACCCATGTACTGCTTCCAAAGTAGACACAGTTTGGAAAAAAATTGTTCACACGACACCCACCTCTGTCTCCACATCAGTTTCAGTGACAATCACCTAAGTTTCCAGTCATTGGATGCATATATACTGCTCATAATGCCACATGGTGAACATGTTTTGGGACAAAAATACACTATAAAAATGGACAAGAAAAAACAATAGCATAATCTGGAGGAAACGAGTTTTTGACACCTGGGTACCCCCCCCCCCCCCCCCCACACACACACGTCGTGTCAACCCCCCCCCCCCCCCCCCGAAACTTCTAGTTATCATTATTATGAACTGGTTCAAACGGCACTGATGTTTCAAGTTTCAATACCCAAAACAAAGTCAGCAGAAATTTATCAGTAACGACGGTCTATCACCATATATATACATGTTTTTCAATTTTTTCCCATTTTCACAATTATTCGAATGCGCAGTTCGAACCGAAGTCCAATCAGTGAATCACTTCACGAAACGGGATAGCGATTTTACTGTTTACTTCCGTGTCTGCGCATTCACGTTGTATGCATGTGACGTCACTGGTAAAGTTTCTGAACGACATTGCGAGAGTGGGTAGGTAAATATATGTATATTTTTTTTTATCAGACAGCTTTTTAACAACAAGGCATGTTGTTGACTAGGTAAGAAATCGCACCTCTGCTGTATACAAATGCGATAGCTCGACTGATTTAACTCCAATCAGTCAGTTTCTTGGTTTTATAGACGAATATATTGACAGGAGAATGGCCATTTTCACGACTGTCTGTCAATATTGCACTCCCAAGAACGCATTTGACCCATAAAACGCATCGTTCTGCGTACCAGAGAAATGTGTTTACACTACTTTCGACCTATTATTCTATGTTATTATTAATATTCTTACATATATATGTTTGGAAGTATGTTTGATCATATAAAACAAGGTAAGTGGACGAGAAAAGAGAAAAAAACGCACGTTGATTTTATGGGGATCAGTGAGGGCTTTTTGAAAAATGCAGCTTCGTAAGTTCATAAAAAAAAAATCGTTCAAGAAAATTCTCTAGCGAGTTTACAACGATAAAGAGAATAAGAAGTGACGGATAATAGTTACAATTTTGACAGTTTAATGGACATGTAGAAAAAAGGATTTATTGAAACTCCACTGAACCTTACGAATGACTACAGAGCATGTTTGGGTCTGTGAATTATGCCCCTTGATGTGCCCTCCAACTTGACGTTTGGTTTATGTGCAACAAATGAAGACTTGAGAGTTGCAGTCGACTAAAGTTATTTGCATCTGATATGATTGGAATAATTAATCCAATAGTTGTAATTACACCCAAATCATCCTCTGGCCCAACCATCCTCTGCACTTTGAACAAACCGACCTCTGCATTCAGGGTATTTGATGACTGATTTGCATAGAAAAATGCTATACAAAAATGTCTAAAATTAAAATGCTAACCATTTTTCTTTCATATTGGTCTTATATTCATTATTTATCATCACTTTTTGAAACCAAGATGGAAACTGCTAATCAAATTTTTAAAAATAAAAAAATACCCTGTACATTTTGACCTGAACCAGCCTTTATTAATGTACCTAAACCGTCCTCCAGTGAAAATATATTTAAAAAAATGGAACATTTTTTTATATACATTGTGATAAATAGTCATCAAAATGTCTTGGGTAACGTGTTAATAATTTTTTTTACATTATTTTTTGCAGTTTTTAATGGTTTTATTCAAGTATTACTGCATTCCAAATAAAAGTACAGATGGGAGTAAAAGTTTGGGGTCAGGGTATTTTTTGTTTGGGTTCGCATCGCAGTTTGCAAAGCAAGATCTCCCATGTGTGATCCAATCACCGAAATTTGGTTCGCATTGTGCGATTAAAAATTTTATGTGCTCATCAAATATTCCAATTGAAAAATGGTAAAACTACAGATGAACAGTGTAACAGTACATAAATTTATTATGAACGTCCATTGGTCATGTGAAATGATAAATTTAACCATCATTTTATGAATGTTTTCAAATCAGTTGACAAAACTCCACTAGTGTTTTCTACGATGTATAAATTACAGTACGTGGAGAGTGTATTATCACAAAATCACCCGCAGAGTGGAGATTCCACCCAAGCAATATTTGCAAATTTGTTGCAAAGAATAACCAGCACAAGCAAAGTTTCAGTCAATGGACCTCTGGATTAAACCAGGAGGTCCATTGGCTGAAACATTGCTTGTGTTTTTTGTCGATATGTACAAAATTTGAAAGTTATACTGTTAAAACTAGAAGTCCTGTCATGAAATGCGCACAAATAGCACGTTGATATGCGCGTTAATGTACGCATTATGGCCTAAGTGAAGGTATCAAATTCTGTACATATGGCCTGTGCACAAGCAATGTTTCAGCCAATGGACCTCCGAGGTCCATTGGCAGAAACATTACATGTGTTTGTTATGAGTAACCAGGAGGACCTGCCTTGCTTTGCATGTCATTCGATATGGCAATTGCGCACAATTCCAACGCGCAATTAAGCCTAGATAAGTGCACTATTCGTGACAGGACTTCTAGTTTTAACTGTAGCTTGGGTGATTTGGTTACAATCCACTCTCCACGTACTGTAGGCTGTAGCTCACTTGATGTGCAGCAGTCATTCTTCGTAATCATCTTCCACAACTTTTTTCTTTCGGGTTGATTGATTTGAAAATTGCAAAGTGGAAGTTGAATCATAAACTGCAAGAGCATGTTTCAATGGCTGATGTATTTATTTTCCATTGCCAATCCACTGGACCAGGATACTCGAGCTTTGTATGTATTTGGTAAGGTTAGTTGTCGTGATCATCAAATGACTACTTACCTATTTTCGTCATAATTACTGGTGCCTGTGACTAAAATTGTCTTTATTCAAAATCTGAAAAGTACATGAAGAGGGGTGCGCTTTGACTCAGAGGGGCCACTTGGTAACTCACATTTGTCAAGTTAGGGATGGGCTTACAGGCCTGTCATTTTCAAAATTCCAGGAGGGCCATTATGGTTCTCTTTAAATGACTTCAGGAGGGCCATTTTTGGTTCGCCTCAAATGACCCGGATTTACGAGGGCCATACAGTTAAAACTAGAAGTCTTGTCACGAATAGTGTGCTTATCTAGGCTTAATTGCGCGTTGGAATTGCGCGCGATTGCCATATCGAATGGCATCCAAATCACAGCAGGTTCTCCTGGTTGCTCATGGCAAACACATGCAATGTTTCTGCCAATGGACCTCCGGGTTACCCAGAGTAGGGCTGGGCGATATGGGAATCTGAATATTGGTAACGATATCAGAAAAAATATCGCGATATACCGGTATATCGTGCACCAGTGTGTGAAACACATATTAAGTGCAAAGGATATCATGAATAAAAAAGATATTTTAGGAGCAAAAGATAGAAGTATCACTTACTGCTCTGGAAAAATGAGTGATTTGAATGGAAGACCATAATAATCCATGTCTACAAAGTTATTGAACCTATTGTTTAATACGAAAATAAGCCATAAAATTATCATGGGTTTACTGGCTTTCATCTGAATCTGGGATACAAGTAAATTAGTCTTTGTCAATTTAATTCCTGTAAAAACATGGCCAGCCTCTCTTGACTGATAAGCGTTCAATTACTGAGCCAGTCAATTGTCACATTGTGTTAATTGCGTATGTGTGGCTTCATGAAAACTGTGGCAAACAAAACTGTTTATCAAAACAACGGGTATCCAGTTGATGGAATTCCGAGGGCCTGGTTTCACAAAGAACCAGTAGCAGCTCCTCCCCTTCTCCTATCTTCCAGCATTGAACTTCCTAAGATGACAATGTCAAATGTCATCTGTCACATGCCAGGCCAGTCGGTCTGTTGCTATTAAGCACGCCTCCAAGACGTGATCACCCTTCACTTTCATGATAGTCTGCAGGAGTAAATCACCAGCCGACAATGTTTTCTCCCAGTGATGGAATCACACCTCTGTCATATTTGACAAAAATTGTTGCACATTTCGCAATTGTGAATTGAGTGATTTGAAACATTTTTGTGTCTGATTGCTGACGACGAATTAAGCGATAAGTATGGCTTGCAGATTACAGTTCAAACAAATGCGACCAACAGCAGGTGACCGTGTTTTTACAGCATGACAGTCGGGTGTGTTTTCCGTTACTCTCATCATCTCTCGCTGTTTATCATTTGTTCACGAAATAAGGAAAGATAAACTTCCTGTATTTTCAAAGCAACTTTCTGTGCGATTTTACGAAAAAACACATGTTGAAATTTTATTATCATGTGACCCAAACCAATATCGTTACAGACGATATACCGGTATTGCCAAAAATAGATGATATTTAACCGGTACTGATTTCAGTACCGGTATTTACCGGTATATCGAAATATCGCCCAGCCCTAACCCAGAGGTCCATTGGCTGAAACATTGCTTGTGCACAGGCCATATGTACAGAATTTGATAGCTTTACTATGGCCACAACGCGCACATTAACGCGAAGATCAACATGCTATTTGTGCGCATTTCATGACAGGACTTCTAGTTTTAACTGTATTTGATTTAAGGAGACCATGAGTGAAAGCTTGTGTGTGCATCCATGATAAAACAGTAATCTGCGAGACATAATTACAACAGTGATATATTTCCAGTTGCGCAAGTTTACCCACACAAGCACTTAGAAAGTTGAAAACTACGGGAACACATTGAATTCAGGAAATGAACTCATTGAGTAGCATAAATTCAGTTTCAGTTAATGGACCACCATGATAAGGAGATATACACTGGCCAAACATTTGTCTATAGACCTGTCAGGCACTGAAAATCAAGTTAGTGGCTCTGCACCCTAATGCACCCCCCCCCCCCCCCCCCCAATTCCACCAGTTGGCTCTCCCCACCCCCAAATTGCAAAATAATTTTTATGTGTACCCATACTATATATGGTACACGTAATGCCGACATCCGGGGTGGCCATCCGTCATTCGTCCATCCTTTGTCTGTCTGTCCATCCGGCGTCTGTATCCATTTCTTTGGCATTCAATAACTTGAAAAATATTGCTTGGATTGTCAAGTTACTTTATATTTTCCCTTTTTTTATTTTTTAGGAGTCACTAAGCCCTTACAGTTACAACTAAAAGTCCTGTCCTGAAATGCACACATACAACACGTTGATCTGCGTGTTATGACCATAGTAAGGCTATCAAATTGTGTACATGCGGCCTGTGCACAAGCAATGTTTCAGCCAATGGACCTCCGGGTAACCCGGAGGTCCATTGGCAGAAACATTTCCTGTGTTTGCTATGAGTAACCAGGAGAACCTACCGTGCTTTGGATGCCATTCGATATGGCAATTACGCGCAATTATGCCTAGATAAGCGCACATTTCGTGACAGGACTTCTAGTTTTAACTGTACCATGGTTTTCGGAGGTAATATACAATTTTTGTATTTATTTTGGAAATTAGACATCCCTCTAAAAATACAAAAACGTCTGGATATTTCCCTCTTCAGCTGCCAGTGAAATAAAAGAAACACAACACAAATCATATTTCTTGTGATTTTGTTAACATTTATTGAAGGAAGTCGTGATATTATTTGAATCACTTTTCTTAATTACGCTCTCAAATGTTTTCATCAACATCTCTCCTAATTTCGACTGTAGAGGTTCATTTTTTTTCAGTTAAAGAATTAATAATGGTCAGCAGAAATCGGGGTTAGACGGACGTTTACCACCCACAGAATATTTACTTTAGGCAGCCGACTGCGGCCAGGGGCGATCACCCATCTGAAAATGACAGCCCTGGGCTTATGCTAGAGTATGAGCTCAAAGACAAGTAACCAGGCAGTGCTGTACATGTATATGATAGAAATGGGGGGGGGGGCTGAAGATGATATTGCTAATCAATTTTCCAGAACAGCGATAAAAACTGCTATCAAATTTTTAAAAACAAAGAAAATACCCTGGGGGTGGAACATTTATCAAAATTAAATGAAAGTACAGACCCAAATAATAGTACTGGGTGGAAATCCATTGAGAGGTGTGTGGCAGTAATGCTAATTAATTTTAGTGATTAACTGATAAGGATTTACGACCATCATCTGCTTGCCGATTAGTTGAGCCCACAATCTGCCGATTGGGAGTGGTATGTATAAGAATGCATAGAACAAGGTTCATTTTACAGTACAGTAAGACTGATTTGTTTGTTTACCTCAAGAGAGTGTCAGTGTGTGTATTAAAGTGAAATACGACATCTTGGAAAAAAGTGAACAGCGCAGCATCTTTGATCAATGATCAAAGACGCTGCGCTATTAACTTGTTTGTGCTGATGCTGGCTGATGGTGCATTTCATTGAGTCATCATATAACAAGTGGCATGTGTGGGCAGCAATCAAAGGGAAGATCAGACCAATCAATGAGATTAGGCCAATCTTGAATCCTGCCAATCATTGTGGCAACTTAAGTTTGTTATTGCTTGTACAGTTAAAACTAGAAGTCCTGTCATGAAATGTGCACAAATAGCACGTTGATATGCACGTTAATGTACGCGTTATAGCCCAAGTAAAGCTATCAAATTCTGTACGTATGGCCTGTGCACAAGCAATGTTTCAGCCAATGGACCTCCGGGTAACCCGGAGGTCCATTGGCAGAAACATTTCATGTGTTTGCTATGAGTAACCAGGAGAACCCGCCGTACTTTGGATGCCATTCGATATGGCAATTGTGCGCAATTCCAACGCGCAATTAAGCCTAGATAAGCGCACTATTCGTGACAGGACTTCTAGTTTTAACTGTATGAGATTGTTAATCAAACATAAATACAAACAATTTTGATTCATTGGTGTTCCCTGTTACCATCGGCATGGACCAACGTTCAAACACCTCCACTGATGGCCTAAAATTAGCCGGTGTCAGATGCGATTGCCGAACATACAGTTAAAACTAGAAGTCCTGTCATGAAATGCGCACAAATAGCACGCTGATATGCGCGTTAATGTACCCTTTATGACCCAAGTAAAGCTATCAAATTCTGTACATATGGCCTGTGCACAAGTGGTCCATTGGCAGAAACATTGCATGTGTTTGCTATGAGTAACCAGGAGAACCTGCCGTGCTTTGGATGCCATTCGATATGGCAATTGCGCGCAGTTCCAATGCGCAATGTACATTTGGCCTGTGCACAAGCAATGTTTCAGCCAATGAACCTCCGGGTAACCTGGAAGTCCATTGGCAGAAAATTGCCTGTGTTTGCTATGAGTAACCAGGAGAACTTGCCGTGCTTTGGGTGCCATTCGATATGGCAACTGCGCGCAATTCTTACTCGCAATTAAGCCTCGATAAGCGCGCAGTTTGTGACAGGACTTCTAATTTTAACTGCACACATACCCAAAAACAAAGGCACCAACCCCCATGTGTCCCCTCTAAATACAACTATTTTCCACGGAAGATACCAAACCATTTTATGGTTATAACATGTGCTAATAATGCACAAATACAAGCAAGCAATGAAAGCAGTCAAAACATCATGACAAATGTTTTTTTTTATACAAACGCTGATATTTAAAATCGATGAATTAAATAACATTTCCGCCGCACCTCGATATACACAAATATTAAATGTACAATTATTTAGAAAACACCTACCTCTAAACCACACATGGAAGGTATTCTATTTACTTCCACATTTTGTAAAACGTTAAACACATACTGAGTCTACTGACAGCGGTCCCCGTGGGAACCCCGGGAAGTAGTTCCGCTTTACTAGTAAAATAGGACCCAGTCACCAATGCTTGGGGTGAAAGTCCTCTAAAATGGGCAACATGTAGATCAATGATTGACTACACTTGACTTCATCTCCATGTTGTGTCACGATTAGCCATGGTGCATAAATATGTGACGTTAACCACCAACAACAAACTGACAGCGGCTCTGGTCACTGACTGTCCCCAACAATCACAAGATGACAAATGCCCCCCTTAACCCAAGAACCAGTCCGCTAATAACATCAGCGCACGGACTGCTCGGGTCAGTGAATCGCCATGATCAACTCTCAAAATACCCGGAAAACCAATAATTCACATAACTGAAGACTACATTATTTAAGGCTATTTCCAACTGTTAATCTATAAATTTTAATTTAGCACTCTAAATAAACTACAGCTATTTTTATTGTCGTAACCAGACACATACCCTTGACCTGCATAAATATATACATCAAATAGCATAACACAGAGACAATCTTGTTAGCACCACCAAATAAAATGTACAAAGCCAACAAGGCAGAATTCATTAATAGCAAAAATTCATTTTGTCACTTTGAGCTTTTGTAAGCTTGAGGAGAGCTAATCGCTCCCCAAGGACATGCGAGGGAAGCGATTTTTAGCCCTCCTGTATTTTTATGAATGCCAGGCCTGTGCCTGCGTTCAACAGGTAAGAAAAACCATCACCAGCAAAATTTTAAGTAATGAAGGACTGGGTTGTACCCGGTGCTTCGTTAATTAAATTTTTGACGATTATTCCTATTACTAATGTTTGCAATCTAATATTATTGCGTCCGTGGAAATACTGCCCACCCCATGGAAAGTGACCAGTCCACGGCGGCCATTCTGTACAGTACGTGTAGAGTGGATTGTAACTAAAACACCCGCAGAGTGGAGTTATCACCCACACTATAACTTTCAAATTTTGTACATATCGACAAAAAATACAAGGAATGTTTCAGCCAATGGACCTCCGGGTATAACCCGTGGGTCCATTGGCTGAAACTTTGCTTGTGCTTGTTATGCCTTGCAACAAATTAGCAATTATTGCTTTCAGTGGAATCTCCACTCTGTGGGTGATTTAGTAAGAATACACTCTCCACTGTGTGTTTATTAGTAACACAAGAGTAGAAGTGATTTTCTTGATTGATGATTATGTAAACAGAAGTTGAGTAAAGTTAATTAGATGCCAATCAATCATTGTTTGCTGCTCATTGTTTATTATTTGAATTATTACCTATTATTGTAGTGATGAAGCTCATCCATTATAACTAAGCCCTCATCCTAATTATCTACTTGTAATAGCTAAATGTGTGTTTGTTTTGTCTGTCGATGCAGAATACATAAAAATTAGTGCTGGAAATGAACAAAATTGACGGGTGCAGTTTTAAGCTACCATGAATTCAGAGACGGGAGTAAATTGCACCTGTAAAATGTTAGTATATGAATTTTCGAGGGAATACTGTCATAAAACACCAGAAACCTTTATCCTTTGAACACTAGTGGTATCTTCCATTCCAATTCAATGGCAGCCATGTTTTTCTTTTAACATTTTCTCACCACGATATAGCCTTAGCTGCTGATGTGGCATTAAGCACCAATAAATAAATAAATAAGTTCAATGGCAGCAATTACAGTTAAAACTAGAAGTCCTGTCATGAAATGCGCACAAATAGCACGTTGATATGCGCGTTAATGTACGCGTTATGGCCCAAGTAAAGATATCAAATTCTGTACATATGGCCTGCGCACAAGCAATGTTTCAGCCAATGGACCTCCGGGTAACCCGGAGGTCCATTGGCAGAAACATTGCATGTGTTTTCTATGAGTAACCAGGAGAACCTGCCGTGCTTTAGATGTCATTCGATATGGCAATTGCGTGCAATTCCAATGCGCAATTAAGCCTAGATAAGCGCACAATTCATGACAGGACTTCTAGTTTTAACTGTAGAAGGAGTCCATATTCATTATTTGGCGTATACCAATCAATATTTTCAATGTGCAGCCTTAGGGCTGCGCGTTGAAAATATTGATTGCTCTACCGCACATATTTACTGAACAGCCTTTCTATTTACTAGTAATGACGTTATGACATATCATGTTCCTGGCCAGAAAAACAGCCGTTCGGGTCAGGCTTGAGGCGAATACTTTGTAAAGGTATTCGAATACGAATACTTTTAAATTTCATGAATACGAATACAAATACACAAATTTTCAAATGTATTTGAATACGAATACAAATACAGTTAAAACTAGAAGTCCTGTCATGAAATGCGCACAAATAGCACGTTGATATGCGCGTTAATGTACGCGTTATGGCCCAAGTAAAGCTATCAAATTCTGTAAATATGGCCTGTGCACAAGAAATGTTTCAGCCAATGGACCTCCGGGTAACCCGGAGGTCCATTGGCAGAAACATTGCATGTGTTTGCTAAGAGTAACCGGGAGAACCTGCCGGGCTTTGGATGCCATTCGATATGGCAATTGCGCGCAATTCCAACGCGCAATTAAGCCTAGATAAGCGCACTATTCGTGACAGGACTTCTAGTTTTAACTGTACATTACAATGTATTCATGAATACATTTTTGAATACTTGAATACTTTTTAAATTAGAAGTATTTATAGCAAGGCCATTAAGTTTTTTGTTTGTTGGGTTAAAAGTCATTTTTAAACTGATGATCCTTTAGCTGAAGCTTTAATTGTGCTTACCATGCTTTGTTGGAAAACTCAAGTAATTACCTGATAGGAAATCCACTCTATGGGTGTCATAGTAATTAGACTACTCTCCATGGACAACACATCACAAAATGTGAGTGGATTACCTCTGAAAAACCAAAGACTGGCGTTTCCTCCTGAACGTTAAGTATCAATTGCAATGACACCACATAAGAAGGACTAGTAAAGTTTTAGCCAATGCGCTTCATGGTTAAATCTGGAGGTCTGTTGGCTGAAAGTTTGCTAACAGCAGTAGTATTTTCTTTATAATATTTACGTGCTTTCACTGATTATACATGTAATTAGACATACTGAGCTGTACAAAGGTGACCTTAAACAGGAATAAATAAAATAAATATGTGTTTTCACTGTGAAATAATGGATAAATAGAAAAATTTTAAATAAATCCAAAAATTTTAGAATATAATATCATTGAATAACTGAGTTGTGTCCAATAACACAAGTTTTTTTGTTTTACTTTTATTGTCGAACGAAATGATTTTGCGTGCCGAAGGCGCGCAGGGACGGTATGGGGGACAAGCCCCTTTCGACCCTCGGTGGCTGTATATGATGGCTGTCACATGTCTAGGCGTGTTGAAGGAGGAAAAGGATCTGGCACTCGGCAGGTGTCTCCAGTTGTGGGTATGCGGTCTCGTTGACTGATGTCGGTTGGCCCCTCGGGTGAGGTTGGGTCCTCTCACAAAGGTACTACCTCTCCCCGAGGGTGCAGTCGATCTGGATTTTCGGGCAAGTATAGTCTGCCGCTTTGAGGATGATTATGAGTGATGGCCATCACTGGCAAGTATAATCTGCCTCAGGCTGTCTCCGTTGTAGTTGGACTCTTTGAAGGAAAACAACAACAATGACCCCTTTCGGGGACCACCAAGAAGAAGACCCGAACTTCCCTGGTTCGGGGGCAGGCCTGCATTGTAATCCTATTGGGTTGGGACAAAAAGATGCGCAATGCGCTTACAAAAAGGGGCAGAGGCGGGACGCAGGACCAACGCTCGCCTCCCTTTAAGTGGTTGACCACTTTTAGGGATGGAGCGGAGGATGTTCAGGAACCGTGGGAGTGACTGTTAACATAACGGTTAGACTGTCTGTAGCGGTTATTGGGGTGCTGGTCCAAAAAACATCTTCTGTGTACCTGCTTAAAAGAAGAAGGTAGAATTAGTTTTCATTAGAATATGTAAACTGTAAAGATAAAAGTAGCACCTCTTTAGTTGCGTGTCCTTGTGGTATCTGCTGTGTGTGGGGGGAGAGTACATGAAATGCACGAATCTTTACATTCGTGAGGGCAGTAACATACTGTCGTGCTTGGGACTCAGGCCACCCCCCCCCCCCCCCCCCCCCCCCCGATATGGCAAGTGCACGCAATTCCAACGCGCAATTAAGCCTAGATAAGCGCACTATTCGTGACAGTACTTCTAGTTTTAACTGTAGTTCAAAAGTAAGTAACGACGGTTAATCGTTCAATTACTTTTTGGATCGATCAAGATGTTGATCATTGATCAATCGGTTAACAATTTCAGCTCTATTCTTTGATAATATGAAGTACATCCACTGAATATGAAGTCTTCAAGATTAAAGCCCAAATATGGGCTTCCGGCACTCTACCAGTTGATATACTAAATATGATATGAATGTCAATATATTGTACAGTACAATCACCATACAGTTAAAACTAGAAGTCCTGTCACGAAATGTGTGCTTATTTAGGCTTAATTGCGCGTAGGAATTGCGCGCAATTGCCATATCGAATGGCATCCAAAGCATGGCAGGTTCTCCTGGTTACTCATAGCAAACACAGGCAATGTTTCTGCCAATGGACCTCCGGGTTACCCGGAGGTCCATTGGCTGAAACATTGCTTGTGCACAGGCCGCTGGCCGCATGTACACAATTTGATAGCCTTACTATGGTCATAACGCGTATAGTTAAAACTAAAAGTCCTGTCCTGAAATGCACACAAATAGCACGTTGATACATGTATGCGCGTTAATCTACGCGATATGACCATAGTAAGGCTATCAAATACTGTAAATATGGCCTGTGCACAAGCAATGTGTCAGCCAATGGACCTCCGGGTAACCCGGAGGTCCATTGGCAGAAACATTGCCCGTGTTTGCTATGAGTAATCAGGAGAACCTGCCGTGCTTTGGACGCCATTCGATATGACAATTGCGCACAATTCCTACGCGCAATTAAGCCTAGATAAGCGCACAGTTCCTGACAGGACTTCTAGTTTTAACTGTAGATTAAAGCGCAGATCAACGTGCTATACATGTATGTGCGCATTTCAGGACAGGACTTTTAGTTGTATAACTGTAGACTGGTCATAATCCACATGTGGGCAGTGATGTCCACTCATGCATTTACCAGGTACATGTACTAAAAATCATCAGCAAAATTTTAATTAACTGGTAGAGTGCTGGAAGCCCTTATTTGGGCTTTAATCTGAAATGCGGGTTCTACAGTTAAAACTAGAAGTCCTGTCATGAAATGCGCACAAATAGCACGTCGATCTGCGCGTTAATCTACGCGTTATGACCATAGTAAGGCTATCAAATTCTGTACATATGGCCTGTGCACAAGCAATGTTTCAGCCAATGGACCTCCGGGTAACCCGGAGGTCCATTGGCAGAAACATTGCCTGTGTTTGCTATGAGTAATCAGGAGAACATGCCGTGCTTTGGCTGTCATTCGATATGGCAATTGCGCGCAATTCCTACGCGCAATTAAGCCTAGATAAGCGCACAATTCGGGACAGGACTTCTAGTTTTAACTGTACAACTTAAAGGCTTCAAATTCAGTGTCTGTGCTTCATATTATCTTTGAAGTGATATTATTTAGTCTGTTAAAATTTGCCTTGTTAAAATTTATAGGAGAGTGCCCACAGGCACTCTCCTATAAATTGTAACAAGGCAAAGACTTCTGAACAAATGTTGGTGACCAAAAATAATTTAGCACTCTACCAGTTAATGAAGCACTGGGTTGTTCCCTGTGCTTCATTATTTAACCCTTTACCCAACGAATCGCCCGCATCCTCCCGCGTAATATGCAAATTCAGCAGCTGAAAAAATATTTTTCAAAAAATTTCAACAAAACCATATCATGTGACCCCTCTTTGGAACGAGCTCGTTCCAAAGAGGGGTCACATGATATGGTTTTGTTGAAATTTTTTGAAAAAATTTAAAAAATGATATTTAAAATAATAAATTTTGAAATTGTCTGCGTTGGGTAAATGGTTAAATTTTTAATGATTATTCTTATAATTTGTGTTTGGAATGAATGGAATCTTATATTATTGTGTCCGTAGAAATATTGCTCACCCGTGGAAAACGACCAGTCTATGGTGGCCATATTTTAATAATGTCTATTTATTGTCATTTACAATACAGCTGCCATGGGCTGGTCACTTTCCATGGGTGAGCAATATTACCACAGACACAATAATATTAGATTTCAAACTCTAATTATAGGAATAATAATCAGAAATTTAATTTACGAATCACCGGGCACAAACTGGTGCTTCATTAATTAAAATTTTGCTGATGATGATTTTTATTACCTTGTAAACACATGTGTGGACATCACTGCCTACACATGGATTATGACCAGTCCACGGCAACTGTACTGTACAGTACATGTACATTACAAATTTATCAAGGTCCAAATTTCTTTTTTTTTCAGTGATTTATACAGATTTTTATTTGAGGTCATTATAAAGGCTTCAAAATGCCTTTATTTGGTAGATCCCAGAAGAGCCCACAGGATCTGGTAAAAAGCCTTAGAGAAGGGCTCGCTATGCTAAATAAGGAGAAAGGAGACAAGAAAAGTGACAGGGTTTGTATTTTGTACATGTACTCTCGGTTACTAAATTAACGTACTATACACTATGTTCTCTATAATAAATAAAGAGAAAGAGACAAGAAAAGTCACAGGGTTTGTATTTTCTATATGTCCTCTCGGTTTCTAAATTAACATGTACTATACACTATGTTCTCTATACTAAATAAAGAGAAAGGAGACAAGAAAAGTGACAGGGTTTGTATTTTCTTCATGTACTCTCGGTTTCTAAATTACCATACCGTACACCACGTTGCAAGCGGGGCTCACTATGCTGAATAAGGAGACAAGAAAAGTGACAGGGTTTGTATTTTCTACATGTACTCTCGGTTTCTAAATTACCATATTGTACACTACATTGTAAGCGGGGCTCTCTATGCTAAATGAGTGGGTCTTTCTAAGTGATTGATGCCCGAAATTAAAAAATTGACAATCCCGTAGAAACTCCAGGGGCTAAAAATAGAAAAAATTAAAACACCCTTATTTCCCAAGCCACACAGAACAGAGAACTGTTATTTGCTATGAAGCATCGTTAGGGCCAGTAAAATGGAATTATAAAAAAAAAGTGCTATCGGTTGTGTCAGGCTAGTATAACCAGTTAAATTCAGTGTGTCCAGTTGGAGAAAATAATATCATTTATTTTCTGTTGCTTGGTACACTCTTTTCCTTGTAGCTGTATAATTTTAAGATGTTCCTAATGTTGAGCCCACCTGCTTCCCCCCAGGCTATTTGAATGGTAAATATCTCTTAAAATAATTTATAAAACAAATTAGGTGACTGGAAATCTACCCTGCTAGAATTAGGTGTTTCATTTCCTGTAAAATTGTGTAATGAGACACCCTATCTTCAACTGAAATCTTTCAAGTAAAAGACAACAGCTTTTCTTTATCTAAGGTCTGTCATTTAAATTGACCATAACAAATTCACAAGATGGCTGTTTTCCTGTCCAGGGTAACTGGGTAGAACTGTCAGTCTAGGCCAATCAAAGAGAGCTGGGTGGGATTATAGGTGGAGCATACATTGCCTGTCACCTGCAGATAGATGATGAAACCTTTTTGATACAAGAAAGATATTGGCAAGCTCGGCGGTGAAGAAAGTATAGGGCAGTCAATGAGTCAACAAATAAGTTATCAAGTCACTCAGTTTTCAAGTTGCTTCATTGTTAAGTTAGAGTATGGAATATGTTAGCAGATAGCCATTTTTATCAGCATCAGTTATTAGTTATGCCATGTTATACCAAAGTAGACATAGGCTTATCCAAGAATGTACTTTACCATGTTTATGTCAATGCAGCCGATTATAATGTAAATATTTGATGGACCATTAATAAAAGTTCATAAACTGAGCAAAGATGTAATTTACTACCTCTTGCAGCCAAGCCCGCTGAGCAGCAGCCATGCCTTAGTGACCTGCAACTCCAGCAAGGTCATAATTTTCTGTGTATGGTGGGGGGGGGGGGGGGGGATCAAAAAAATGCTGAGTCAGCATATTTACAAACATTAAACAAAAATTTCTTCAGAATCACAAATCAGAATATTTTGATAATTGGAATACAGCATGCATGGTGGGGTCAGATACAAGTGTGTTCAAATTAAACCCCTCAAGTGGTTAATATTTGGGCCCAATACAGGAGCCTAAATAATTAACTTAGGGCAATATACAGTAGGACCTGTCTTGAGAGACCGCCCTTTGGGAAAAAGTGGTCTCTCAAGAAAGGTGGTCTCTCATAACAGGTTTCAGGTTTTCTCAAGTCAGTGAATAACCAACCACAAAATTCAGAAATGGAGAAGAATGGATTTTTGTAATTTGTAGTCGTTCTTTTTTATGAAGTTTTTGCAACAAATTGAAATGGACTGTTATAAAAATTATAAAAATAAATTTGTGTTGAAAATCTTCATTGAAGATTTCAACACTAATTTACTTTTATAATTTTTATAACAGTCCATTTCAATTTGTTACAAAAAGATTTTCAACACAAATTTATTTTTATTCCTATCTGTCACATTTCAGGTTTGTATGAAATTGTTTATTCAGCAATAATCCAAATTTTTTCACAGGGGTCTTATAAAAACATCTCAATCTTTAATGAGTTAGCAAATAAAACGCAATTAAGAGCTTTTAATACTTTTAATTATGTTAGTATAACCACAATGGATTTTCCAATTCCAGAACAGGTAAAAAGTTTTTGTCATGGTTTCAGTCTTCAAAGGGGCGGTCTCTCAAGACAGGTCCATTATGGCATAAAAATACAAGTTGGCACCAGGTCACAGTGGTCTCTCAAGACAGGTGGTCTCCCATACCAGGTCCATTATAGAGTAAAACCAATCAGTGCCTGGCAGATGTGGTCTCTCAAGACAGGTGGTCTCTCAAGACAGGTTTTACTGTATGGGGAATAAGCTTTAAAAATCTTCTTCAGATCCACCAGTCAGATCTCTTGATATTTGGTACACAACATCTCTGGGGGGATCAGATTTAAGTTTGTTCAAATCGGATCCCTGGGTTGATATTTGGGATCTTTTTTGGAGCCCAAAGTTTAAAAGTGCAATATGAGAAAATTTCTTGTAAAATCTTCTTCTTCATATCCACCAGTCAGAATTCTTTCATATTTGATATACATCATCTCTAGAGGTTGTCAGATTCAAGTTTGTTCAACTTGAGTCCCTGGGTCAATATTTGGGCTCCTCATGGGAGTCTGAATTTTAACTAAGTGCAATATGGGGAATAATTTTTAAAAATCTTCTTCATATCCACTTGTCAGATTCTTTCATATTTGGTATACAACATCTCTATGGGGGTTAGATTCGAGTTTGTTCAAATCAAGTCCTGGGTTAATATTTAGGCTCCCTATGGGAGCTTGAATTGTAAAATACAGTACGAGGAGGGTGGATTACTACCAAAACTCCCACGGGGTGACATTACTGCCGTGGACTGCCAGTTACTCACTGCGGAATGTCAGTGGCAATTTTGTTTCTAGTCACCGCGGCCACCGTGGATCTGAGTGACAAGGATTAAATATTTTGAGAAAGGCGTTAATTAATCCATTCCTGACTTATGTATTGTTTCCCGACGCTCAGCATTCCTGTAAGTTCAGTGTCCGTGCTGTGATATTTTATTCTCAGCACATTCAATAGCAGCCAAACGTTTTCTGAATTTATAACACATTTCAATATTGAAATCCCAGTACATGTTAATATGAACGCTTATCATTTCAAGTCTGGGGATTTTGGAGAGCGTGATGAGGGAAGAATAACAAGTGGCTAAAAAAAAAAAAAGTCCTGTCATAAAATGCGCACAAATAGCACGTTGATATGCGCGTTAATGTATGCGTTATGGCCCAAGTAAAGCTATCAAATTCTGTACATATGGCCTGTGCACAAGCAATGTTTCAGCCAATGGACCCGTGGGTAACCCGGAGGTCCATTGGCAGAAACATTGCATGTGTTTGCTATGAGTAACCAGGAGAACCTGCCGTGCTTTGGATGCCATTCGATATGGCAATTGCACGCAATTCCAACAAGCAATTAAGCCTAGATAAGCGCACTATTGGTAACAGGACTTCTAATTTTAACTGTAGGCTTAAATGCGCGTTGGAATTGCACGCGATTGCCATATCGAATGGCATTCAAATCATGGCAGGTTCTCTTGGTTGCTCATAGCAAACACATACAATGTTTCTGCCAATGGACCTCTGGGTTACCCGGAGGTCCATTGGCTGAAACATTGCTTGTGCACAGACCATATGTACAGAATTTGATAGCTTTACTTGGGCCGTAACGTGTACATTAACGCGCATATCATCATGCTATTTGTGTGCACTTCATGACAGGACTTCTAGTTTTAACTGTAGTTGTCGGCTCAAAAATCTTCAACACCATAATTTAGTCTTTTACCGATTCCCCCTTTCCGAATTATAAAAATTATTGTAGAAAAAAATGTGAAACAAATAGGCCTCTGGGCCCCAACCCCATCAATGGGAGGGCCATACCCACCTCCACCTCAGACCTATGGCCACCAGATATGCTGTGGCACATATCGTCCTGGCTGTCCCTCCCACAAATTATGCCCCCATCAATAGGAAATCCTTGCTGTGCCTCCGATATAACACAATTTTTGTATAACCCTCAAAGAAAAAGAAAGAAAAAAAATAAAAAATAAAACAAAGAAATTATGCCCTGTAAGGCCTATTTCAACATTCTCATAAGCCCTGTGCAGGTTTGATGATTCCAGACAAAGAGTAAAATAAGCTTTCTGATAGCTGATGTGAATCAAATTCGATTCACATTAGCTGTCAAAGCATAGGCTTTCATTTAGACCTATGGACGTGAAAGCAAGATCCCCCCCCCCCTCATCACGAGAGCGTTCATAAATATGATGAAAAGACTTCCAAGTGCAATCAGTAATTTTAGTTTGTACATGTACATATAAATACAGGCCTATTTCTTTTTAACTGTCTTTGTGCTCTGGAGCAGAGAAATTGAATCCCCCCCTCCCCCCCCCCCCAAAAAAACAAAAAAAACAAAAAACAAACCTCTTATTAGAGCTGCGCAATTTGTGCTTAAATGATGACTGGTGAAACCAAACCAACTTAGGATGTATTATTTCTTCATCAATGTCGCATTGGATTTCTTTTCAATATGAAATAAAGTTCAACAATGTGTTGTTGAATTTGTAGTTTGTTGTGATCTGTCAAAACGTCTTTAACAATCAGATCTGTGCAGCGGAATTGAAATTTTGAAGGCTTCCATTGCCATTGGTAGGCCTACTTAAAAAACTAGCACTCGACAATAACACTGAAAAAATATTTTCAACTTGTACATATATACAATGGATTATGCAGTACATTCACATCAGATGATTTTTCAAGATAATCTCGGTCACTCATTGTCGTGGTGACACCGCTCGACCATTGAATGTCATTGTTCCCTTTTATGCACCGTCACTAATCCCCATCACACGAGATTGCAGTGATTGCACACATGGAAGAGCGAGTCCACTGTGGGTTTTAATCCTCTACACTCGTAGTCACTCCCGCGGTGGTGGGTGTTTTGGTAGTAATCCACCCTCCACGCACTGTAGTACCATATGAGGGAGCTTCTTTAAAAATCTTCTTTTTCACATCCACCAGTCAGAATATTTTCATATTTGATATCCAACATCTCTTGCGGTGTCATATTCAAGTATGTTCTAATCCAGCCCTTGGGTTAATATTTGGGTTCTTTATTGGGACCCATAGTTTAACTCAGTGTAATGTGAGAAAATTTCGTGAAAAATCTTCTTCGTATGCACCAGTTAGAATCTTTTCATATTTGGTGAGTGACGTCTCTAGGGGTGTCAGATTCAAGTTTGTTCAAATCGAGTCCCTGGGTTAATATTTGGGCTCTGTGTGCCGGTCACTTACTGATACACTCATCTCTTTTGACAACTTGAGCCAGGTGAGCAGTTTAGGCTCACTTGAGCCTCTTGTTGTATCATCTTGTCACTTTCTCTAGGTTTTTGTGGCCTTCTATTAACAAGTCCTCAGATTTGTTAAAAATATTCAGAAGTCAAATGTTTTGCCATATCATTACACTGTACTGGTCTACTCATTTTAACATTTTTGGAGTGATTGTTGTATATTGTTTTCTATTTGCAGGCATCTGAAGATGTTTCAAAGAATTTGCAGGCAATTAAGACTATGCTTTATGGTACCGCCGACCAAGAACCGCAGTCTGAAATTGTAGCACAGTTAGCTCAGGAGATGTACAACAGCAATATGTTCTATACATTAGTTACAATGTTACATAGAATAGATTTTGAGGTAAGTGAGGACTTCAAACATGGTTCGATCCTCGTCATGGACATTTGATTGTGTTATTGGGCAATTGCAAGGCACTTCATCACAATTGCCTATGTGGGGGACACAGTGGCACTGTATACTACATCGATGGTGCACTTGTCTTCAACCAATGGTAACCCTGCTTGTGTGGAGTTAGTATGTTGGGGAGTCGTGACAATTGCTTAGTGGTTCTCTCCAGGTACTCATATTTCCTCCACCCGTAATACTGTATGACATGTGTTTTGGGGTTTGCTCCAAAATTCAAGATGGCCGCCAGCATCCATTTTGTTCCGAAATTGGGTGTAATCAGTTTTTAGCTCAACTTTGGCAAAGCCAAATTTGAGCTTATGCCATGTCCAGTCGTCCGTCTGTCTGTCTGTCTGTCCATCAACACTTCAATACGGCTCGGGCTAGAGGCCGTATTTATGAACCGATCTTTACGAAACTTCTTGGGTACCTTTGTTATGACCGTGGGACGAGAACGAGTGTTTTTGGGTCCGGTCCGAAATTCAAGATGGCTGCCAGCCGCCAATTTGTACCGACGATGCTGAAATCTGTTTTTTGCACAGAACTTCCATATGAAAGTGCTGATTTGAATAATTTTTTGTATGAATGTTTAGTACCATGGGATACGTCACATATAATACAGGTTTTTTTCTCGTACGTAAATTATGCAAATTAGACTAACTTTGATGTATTAAGTGTTATTTTCAGCACTGTCAGTGCAAATGCCAATACGGCTCGGGCTAGAGGCCGCATTTATGAACTGATCTTTACAAAACTTCTTGGGTACCTTTGGTATCACCGTGGGATGAGAACGAGTGTTTTCGGGTGCGGTCCGAAATTCAAGATGGCCACTGGCAGCCATTTTGTTCAAAATTAGGGGCAATCAGATTTTTCCGCAGAACTTCCACATGAAAGCTCTGATTTGAATATTTTTTTGTGTAAATGCTTAGTACCATGGGATACATCACATATAATATGGATTTTTTTCTCGTGCAGAAATTATGCAAATTAGATGAACTTTGAATTTTTCAGTGCTACTTACACACAGTATGTACACATGTCAATACGGCTCGGGCTAGAGGCTGTATTTATCAACCGATCTTCACTAGGGCTGTCGCGATTATTCGATTAGTCAACTAACCGTCGACTATTGAAGTAGTCGACGTTTTTAATTTTTAGTCGATCGTCGTTCACATTTTCAAGGTGGTACACGTCTACTACACGTCGGGGCTAAATTGCATTGTTTTGTGAGGTGAATGATCAATGAAGGTGAATAACTTTAAATATCTAACCATAGTTAACATTCATATCCGGAAGATTGTACGACTGTCACTGACTGTGTAAGAAAGAACACTCACAGTTACTCGAGAAGAATAGATTCTTCTGAATTTCTCCAGTCTTGTACACACGAATGCACCCATTGGAAAACCCAAAGCACGGAAGTGACAAAATTATGACGAAAGTCAGAACATCAGATCACTTCTCAAAGTTCGGAACTTCAGACTAAGATCCAATTTTAACAACTGACGAGGGAATGCATAGATCTCAATGTTCAAAAATTTCGAGAAACTTATTGCAGAAAGGAAACATATGCAGGAACGTTCTTTGGTAAATTCATTTTAATTCATCGGCTTCAATCTAGTTCAAACTTGGACCCGCAGTCAGTAATATTATTTTTGGGGTTGGTACGTCCTACAGGACGTACCAACCCCAAAAATTATATTACGGACTGTGGGTCCAAGATTGGACTACATGTAGCTTCAGTCGGGACCGATTTGTTGTTCCCACAACCCCACTTCGTCTGAACACACTGGTGCCAGTGTCATTTTCAGAGTTTTATGAACAGAAGAATGATTTGCTAAAAAATCATGGGAAGCGACTATTAATCGACTAACCGTCGATTACTGGTCACAATTAGTCGATTACAAAAAATGATAGTCGCGACAGCCCTAATCTTCACAAAACTTCTTGGGTACCTCTGCTATCACCTTGGGACGAGAACGAGTGTTTCTGAGTGCGGTCCTAAATTCAAGATGGCTGCCAGTGGCCATTTTGTACCGAAATTAGGTCTAGTCAGTTTTTTGTACACAACTTCTATACATCTCAGGCTAGAGGCCGTATTTATGAACCGATCTTTTTGAAACGTCTTGGGTACCTTTGTTATCACCGTGGGATGAGAACGGGTGTTTTGGGGTGTGGTCCGAAATTCAAGATGGCCACCAGCAGCCATTTTGTACCTTAATTAGTGCAATCAGTCTTTTGTACAGAACGTCTGTATGAAAGTTCTGATTTGAATAAATTTTTGTATGAATGTTCAGTAAAATGGAATACATCACATACAGTACAGGTTTTTTTCTCATGCAGAAATTATGCAAATTAGATGAATTTTGATTTATTTAGTGCTACTTATACACTGTAAGTGCACATGTCAATATGGCTTGGGCTAGAGGCTGTATTTATCAACCTATCTTCATGAAACTTCTTGGGTACCTTTGTTATCACCTTGGGACGAGAACGAGTGTTTCTGAGTATGGTCCAAAATTCAAGATGGCTGCCAGTGGCCATTTTGTACCGAAATTAGGTCCAATCAGTTTTTTGTTACAACTTCTATACAGCTTGTATTTATGAACTGATCTTCACGAAACTTCTTGGGTACCGTACCTTTGTTTTCACCTTGGGACAGGAATGAGTGTTTTGGGGTGCTATCACTGTGCTATGAGAACTATTTTGGGGTTCAGTCAGACCCACTCTGGGACTCAAAGATTTCTTTTCTAGTTCAGCATCTGACTGTCACTCACCTTTACAATACTTTACCTATACATTTGTTGCAGGCTTCGGTCAGTATTTATGTACAGGCCGTTACAATACTTTATATGTACCTTTGTTATCAGGTCATTACCTAGATGTATGTCATTGCTGTGTCACATACTATACATGTACATGTCTTGACAAGTTGAGCTACAGTGTCATTGACACTTTCATTATGTCTCCCCTTCCCAGAAGGGAGACATATTGTTTTAGTGCATATTCTTCTTCTTCTTCTTCTTCTCCTTCTCATACAAACTTTGTCTGGGCCATAACTTTTTTGTCTTTTGACCTACACTTTAGATACTTGGCATGTGGATGTATCACCATGAGCCGGTGTGCAGTGTACCATAGTGACCTTCATGTGACCTTGACCTTTGACCTGAAGGTCAGATTTATGTGTTTTTTTAAGGGAAACATCACACAAACTTTGTCCGGGCCATAACTTTTTTGTCTTTTGACCTACACCTTAGATACTTGGCATGTGGATGTATCACCATGAACCGGTGTGCAGTGTACCATAGTGACCTTCATGTGACCTTGACCTTTGACCTGAAGGTCAGATTTATGCGCTTTTTTAAGGGAAACTGTCTGGACCAGAACTTTTTTGTATTTCGAGTCAGGCTTTAGATATTTGGCATGTGGATGTATCACCATGAGCATGTGTGTTGCGTAGCATTGTGACCTTCATGTGACCTTGACCTTTGATCTGAAGGTCAGATTTGTGCTTTTTTCAAGGAAACTTTGTCCAGACCAAAAGTTGTTTGTCTTTTGAGCCAGGCCTTAGATATTTGGCATGTGGATGTATCACCATGAGCCGGTGTGTCGCATACCATTGTGATCTTCATGTGACCTTGACCTCAAGGTCAAATTTATGTACTTCAAATAGGGAGTAATTGTCCAGACCAGAATTTTTTTTTGACTTAGGACTTGGTTATTTGACATGTGGATGTGTCACCATGAGACCGCATGTTGTGACCTTCATGTGACCTTGACCTCAAGGTCAAATTTATGTACTTCAAATAGGGAGTAATTGTCCAGACCAGAATTTTTTTGTTTTTTGACCTAGGACTTGGTTATTTGACATGAGGATGTGTTATTTATGATCACGACATCATGTGGATGTGTCACCATGAGATCGCATGTTGTCTACCTCGATGACCTACATGTGACCTTGACCTCTGACCTTAAGGTCAAATTTATGTACTTCAAATAGGGAATAATTATCCAGACCAGAACTTTTTTGTTTTTTTGACCTAGGACTTAGATATTTGACATGTGGATGTATCGCAATTAGACCGAATGTCACATGTAATCATGACCTTCATGTGACCTTGACCTCAAGGTCAAATTTATGTACTTTAAATAGGGAGTAATTGTCCAAACCAGATTTTTTTTTTTTTTTTTTTTGATATGTGGATGTGTCACCATGAAACCACATGTCCGCTACCTTGGTGAACTGCATGTGACCTTGACCTCTGACCTCAAGGTCAAATTTATGTACTTCAAATAGGGAATAATTGTCCAGATCAGAACTTTTTTGTTTTTTGACCTAGGATTTAGATGATTGACATGTGGATGTATCACAATGAGACCACATGTCATCATGACCTTCATGTGAACTTGACCTCAAGGTCAGATTTATGTACTTTAAATAGGGAGTAATTGTCCAGACCAGAATTGTTTTTTTTTTGACATGTGGATGTGTCACCATGAAACCGCATGTCTGCTACCTTGATGAACTGCATGTGACCTTGACCTCTGACCTCAAAAGGAAGGGGAGACATATGTTTTAGTGTGCTAAAACACTTTCTAGTTTGTACAGAACTTCTATATGAAAGTTTGGGATTTGAATAAATTTTTGTATGAATGTTTAGTAACATGCAGTACATCACATATAATACGGGTTTTGTTCTCGTGCAAAAATTATGCAAATTATGGAAACTTTGATTTATTCAGTGCTTCTACTAATACACAGTAAGTGCACACCTTCCATATTTTTCATTTCCAGACTCTAACTTTCCTTACAGTCAGTCGATTTCGATGAAATTTGGGTAGTAGATCACTTTCATCAATTGTGGGTCCAAGTTCGAATATGGGCATTTTCTGCACATATATAATTGGGTTGCTGAAATTTGATTGGCTGACGGTTTCCAGATTCTAACTTTCCTTAAAATCAACCGATTTCGATGAAGTTTCATACATGGATTACTTTTATCAATACCTAGGTCAAGTTCGAATGTGGGAAATTTTGTACCGAAAATCTGTCCCTCTGCCCATCCGTCTGCCCCGTGCATCAACGCACCTCGGACTAAAAGCCGTATTTATGAACCTATCTTCACGAAACTTCTTGGGTATCTTTGTTATCATTGTGAACGTCTTGAGATGATTTAATTCCCCTTGAAACTGCTGCCCAGCGGGAGACATGAATTCACTGAATTTGCTTGTTGTAATTACTTTGTAGTTGTTCTTTTTTATGAAGTTTTTGTAACAAATTGAAATGGCCTGTTATAAAAATTATAAAAATAAATTAGTGTTGAAAATCTTCATTGAAGATTTTCAACACAAATTTATTTTTATAATCCTATCTGTCACATTTCAGGTATGTATGAAATTGTTTATTCAGCAATAATCCTAATCTTTTCACAGGGGTCTTATAAAAACATCTTGATCTTTAATGAGTTATGTAACTGAATAGCAATTGAAACCCAATTAAGAACTTTTAATACTTTTAATTATGTTAGTATTACTACAATGGATTTTCCAATTCCAGAACAGGTAAAATGTTTTTGTCATGGTTTCAGCCTTCAAAGTTGCAGTCTCTCAAAACAGGTCCATTATGGCATGAAATACAAGTTAGTACCAGGTCACAGTATTCATTTCACTTCTCATCGCCATTGATTGCCATTCACACTAGTGATGCGTACTGGACCGGAAAAAAACGGTCCGGTCCCGGTCCAGGCCTGGACTGCGGTCCGGACCGGACCGCCACAGGTGGACCGGACCGACTTTTGCCGGTCCAGGGCGGTCCGTGGACCGTTTTTCAACTCGCGGTTCGATTATGTTAACTTCGTTTTTATAACCTTATGGACATTTTTTCGTGTGATTGGCATTATATCAGCGTGATTTTACCCCATATTTGTATATTATAATGCATTCACTTTGACACTGCCCTTTTAAATCCATGCAACTGCGATGTTGTCGATTTCTAGAGAATACTTCGACTGACTCGTCTGACTGGGTCATTCTATTTATCGGAAAACAAATCATTGAAATCAAAGTGTCGGCACGATTGATGTACTGTTACAGTGTTAGCAGAAGAATAAGCCGTCAATGAACGGAACACGTGTTTGATACTACAAAGCATTGCGTATAGGACACGTGCTTCGTCCGTGGATAGGTTGTGGTCACGCCCAAGCAGCATCTGATTCGATTATATAACCATCATAATCAGTCAATCATGATGTAATGTTACTGATTGGCTCCTGGTAACAAAATTGATGGATTGGGAATTTAGAACCCTCCTTCCGACTGGTGACTCTGGTCTTGTGAATGTGGTGAATGTATACCAGTTTCAATTCATTGGATCAAAGTTTTACGTTTAGAATTTTAAATTTAAGTAGTCTATAAAATTATAAATGAACAATGGACGATAATATGTCAGATACTACATTGGGATCGGAGCAACCGACGGATGATCAGCAACATGACACTGATTTTAGCAAACTGGAATCATCTATGCCGAAACGGAAGCGTAAAGTGCGCAGTTTGAAAGATCAGCACCCAATAAAATTTGCAGCTCCAGTTTATGGATTTTTGTACGCGAATCTGAAGGACAAAATTGACATGTACAGATGTACTGTGTGCGAGGAACGAATAAAAAAAGGCGGTGGAGGTCTCACAAATCTTAAGAAACACTTTAAGAGACACCACTTGGATGTATACAAACAGTACATTGATTTTCCAGAAGCTTCTGCCAAGGCTGTCGGGACGGTTGGCACAGTGTCCGCCTTTGTCGTACGCGGCCCCACTAAAGCGTCGTCGAGTTCAAGTGCTGCAGCGGACACATGTATTGAAATACAGGCAAATCCTGTTACTCATGGAATTCCAGTGCCAGTCGGCCAATTCGGATCGGATGAGTATTACAAAAAAGACAATGAACGCTTTCAGCACTGCAAACGCAAACTTGCGGAGATGATATGTTCCGATTTGCAGCCTATATCAGTTGTCAACGACCCAGGTTTTCTGGCCTATTCCTTTGCCTTAAATCCAAGGTTCATTGTTCCGTCAAGGGAGTCGATGGACAGTGAAATAGAGAAGTTGTTTGAGGAAACAAAGTCAAGAACTCTCAAACAGTTGGCTGACGAAATGGAATTTTTCTGTCAGACCTTTGATATTTGGACATCGCGAAACATGAATTCGTACATAAGTTTGACAGTTCATTATATTTCGCCTGACTGGAAACTTCAGAGTTTACGATTGGGAGCAAAGGAATTCCCGGGAGAACACTCTTCCAAATTGGTGGCCGAGAAAATAGTGGAACTTTGTGACCAATGGGAAATTCCAAAGGAAAAGTGTGTTGCAGCAACCACGGATAATGCTAGTAACAACATTAAGTGTTGCAGAGAGTTTTTAGATGTGAAACGGGTACCGTGTGTTGGGCATGTACTCAACTTGGCTGTAAATGGTATTACGGAAGCATTATGCAGGTGTCGAAAATTGGTAGAGCAATTCCGAAAGAGTAAGCCAATGCATGACAAAATAGAACCCATTCAGCGTGAACGTGGAATGAAACAACACAAATTGATGCAAGACGTTAGCACGAGGTGGAATTCCACTTACATGATGCTAATTAGGTTGTTGGAGTTGAGACCTGTACTTGAGCACATTGTTAAAACCATGTTATCGCATCCAAATGCACCTCTACCGACATACATGCCGAATGAAAACGAGTGGAATATCGTTACCCTCTTAATCCCTATTCTTCGACCATTTTTCGATTTCACAGTTTGGCTCAGCTCGTCATCATATGTCACAATATCAGCTGTTGGACCCTCTCTGGTAATGCTCGAGAAAAGTTTGAAATTAAAGCCAAATGAACTTCAGCCAATTAGGAGATTCAAGGAACAGGCGAAGGCAAAACTTGACAAATATTTCCACGGAACAGAAGAGGAGACTTTTGTCGACAAATGTAGCTACTTGGATCCCAGATTCAGATCATTCCCACACAAAGTTGAAACTAGACCTGCTATTGAACAGCTTATAACTGACGAACTGACTGATTTTATCACCGATATGAAAATGCATGATACATCCGAAATATGTGCCACAACTACAGATAGTGATGTCTGTGATGTGAGTTCTGGAAAGGGCGATCGGGATACTCCAGAACTAAAGGGATTGGGCAGACTATTGTCCCCTGTTCTAGACTGTTCAAGTACGAAACATTCTGATACTTCTTCATTAACAACCAGGGATATAGCTGTTACCGAAATTGTAAGATATAATGCCTTGCCCACAGCTGATATAAACTCAAATCCTCTAGACTGGTGGAAGATTCATTGGCAGACTCTTCCGTATTTGGCTCGGTTGGCAAAGAAAAATCTTTGTGTTGTTGCAACGAGCGTTCCTAGCGAATGTTTGTTCAGTACAACAGGTGACATTTTGACAGCTATCAGAAATAGACTGCGTCCGGAATCATTGTACAAGTTATCTTTTCTACATGATAACATTCCAAAGCCACACCTACCTCAGTACAGAAGGATGCTTACCGTCTGTAATTGTGCGCGATGCCAAAAAGTTCTCGTTAATGAGGGGCAAGAACCGGTTTAAATCTTTGGAAGGTTCAACCCGGTTCTTATCCACCAATAACGAGCACTTCCTTCAATTTGAACTTATGTGAACATTGCGTCAGTGACATGGGACATCTATTAATTTTAAGCTGACGAGTCAGCATGTTTTCCTTTAACTTTCAACATCAGTGCGAGCATATGCCAAATACACTTGAGAGATACTCGTGTAATTGTTTGGAAAAAATAAGCAATAAAAGTTGCTTATAAATGTTTAATATTAATAATCTAATATAAAGTGACATCTGAAAAGGTATCGTTATAATTATTAATTTTCTCTCTCTCTCTCTCTCTCTCTCTCAGCTGGTAGGCCAAGTCTATTGGCTTCCATTGTTACTGTGCCTCGATGGTATGCATTTTGTTGAGGGACAGAAGATAAGGAATATACAGTTAAAACTAGAAGTCCTGTCATGAAATGCGCACAAATAGCACGTTGATATGCGCGTTAATGTACGCGTTATGGCCCAAGTAAAGCTATCAAATTCTGTACATATGACCTGTGCACAAGCAATGTTTCAGCCAATGGACCTCCGGGTAACCCGGAGGTCCATTGGCAGAAACATTGCATGTGTTTGCTATGAGTAACCAGGAGAACCTGCTGTGCTTTGGATGCAATTCGATATGGCAATTGCGCGCAATTCCAACGCGCAATTAAGCCTAGATAAGCGCACTATTCGTGACAGGACTTCTAGTTTTAACCGTAGTACATTACAATTGACTGAGGCGATACAATACGCAAATATTTGCCTCACGTAATGACCATAACCGGCCAGTGCTCGTTTAACTCTTTCCCTACTAGTGACGCCACATGGCGTCATGGCCCAGAGTACACCCTTCTTGACAAATTAGCCCGCAAAGTTAATCTGCATAAAGGGGAGAGCACTTTAACATTTGACGTCTGCTGCCATATGGCGGCAGACGTCAAATGTTAAAGTACTCACCCTTTTTTCCTGCAAATGGACTTTCCCAAGCATTGGATCTACACATGTATGGATCAAACTATTCAAAGCCTCCAGTAGTGAAAGAGTTAAAAATCATAGCTTATGGCACCTTATTGGAACGAGCTCGTCGAGCTCGTTCCAATAATGGGTCATAAGCTATGATTTTGAGAAAAAAATTGAAAATATTTATTTATATATAATTTATTGTGCACGTCTGTTTTCATGTTAGGTGAAGGGTTAAGAGACGGTTGCAGGTGCAATGATGCGACCCGTATGAAACCACCCATCAAGGGAAGGGGGAGGGGATAGAGGAAGTGCACCAGCCTATAAACATCCATTGTCACCCTGCCTCGATGCTAGTGTTATCAATGAAAGGCAAATAATGTTCAAATTTTATCGCGATTCTATGACAACTTATTTCCAGGACGATACAATACGCGCTTTCCAGACAGTTTTAGTAGAATATTTACCTACCGTTACTACCATAAGTAGCTCGTTTCAAAATCATAGCTCATTGCACCTTATTGGAACGAGCTCGTCGAGTTCCTTCCAATAAGGAACCATCAGCTATGATTTGGGAAACAAAATTTGAATTTTTTCAGTTGTTTATAATCTATTGTACACATGACGCCTGGTTCCCATGTTTGTGTGATGGTTTAAGAGACGGCTGTGGGTACAATTATGCGACCCGTATAAAAGTAAAGCCACCCATCAAGGGTTGGAGAGAGAGAGAGAGAGAGAGAGAGAGAGAGAGAGAGAGAGAGAGAGAGAGAGAGAGATCATCTAAATAACCATAAACGGACTGTATATATACCAGAACAACTGGTATTTAACTCTGATCGATTTCTCTTTAGTGGACCGCTTTGGACCGGTCCAGTTAGAAAAAACCGGACCGCACACCCGTGTACCGGTCCGCATCACTAATTCACACTTCTGACTTCAGAGCATGAGCACCTGATCAATAATCATGGAAAAACTGGAATTACCAGAGAGACTCATCAGAACCATATCAGCTCTGGGCATCTCTTGCCCTGTCACCTGGACTGTCCAGGAGACAGGCAAGAGAGTCCACCTGAACCTGAAATTTGAGGTAGAGACATCCAAGACACCACCCTCTTCGGGGAGAGGTAGTATCTTTGGAGAGAGTATCCCCTCTCCCACTGGTCCTCACCCGAAGGGGCACGGAGGCCCTGAAAAGAGAGAACAGAAGAAGAAGAAGAGTCCATCAACCAAGCGCAGGGACGCCCGGCACCTGGAGGCCTTCTGGAATAGGAAGAAAGAGTTGAGTGAGAGGGTGGAAGCTCTGGAGGAAGCTGTCAGTTCCCCTCCTAGTCCCACTGGTACACCCAATCAACTGCTGGCTCCTGAGCCGGTACAGTTGGATGAGGAACGTCCAGTGGAGACTGAGGAGGAACTGGAAGTTGCTTTTTCACCACCTCCCACCCCTCACTCCCCTCTTCCTTCACTACCGGAAAGCCTGGGAATGGAAGTAACAACAGAAGAGCCACCACAATCCATTAACACGATCGTGCAAAACGCACTAAGGGCAATAGAGATGGCAAAAGAAGAATCCGCCAAAAGAAAAGAGTACCTAAAGAAATCAAAAGAATTCTCCAGAATAGCACAAGAAGAACATTATGCGCGTACCACAACACCACCACCAGCCTCACCACCATGCCAACCTCCACCAAAGAAAAAGAGCCGCAAAAATCCAAGAAGGGGATAAACCTTTTTCCCCCCTTCTTTTCCTCCTCTACCACGGCTCGACATCATCCAAAAACAAACAGCCAACGAGGGTCAAAAGGGGCTTGTTCCCCATACCGTCCCTGCACGCTTTCGGCGCGCGGAACCATTTTGTTTGATTGTCACAGTGGTCTCTCAAGACAGGTGGTCACCCATAGCAGGTCCATTATAGTGTAAAACCAATCGGTGCCTGGCAGATGTGCTCTCTCAAGAAAGGTTTTACTGTATCGTGATATTTTTATAGGAATTATGCATCTGTTAGTCGTTATTTGGCCGGTCGAACACGCTAAGATGACGAAGCCTCAAAGAACAATTTACAAACAGTACAATGGTACATATTTAAAAACAAAACATGATTAATTATAAACAATAATCATTTCAGTTAAAAAAAAAGCATAAAGAATTAGTGAAGTAATATCAGTGCTAAACAGTAAACAAACATAAACACTCAAACAATTGTTAACAACGCTCATTTCAATGCAATTACAAAACAAACAAGTACACAAAGACATGTTTTAATAAGCACGAAGCTAAAAAACAATCCTGAAATTGAACATGCAGTATTTTACAGTCAGTTGATTAGCTCGTAGTGCTGGGTGAACGTATTCTTGCTTATGTGTATATAATTCTGGATAATTTTTGAATATTTGGAAGTATTATGAAGCATATTTTTCATTGTTGAATTTAATTCAAACAAACATGTAAGTACTTCATATTTTGTTGAAATTTATGATAGATATTTTAAAATGTGTCCAAAATATATCACACACATATTAATAATACAACTAAACTAATTGTGCTTTCATGAATATTTCTATTTCATTTTACATCACCCCAATTCTAGTACTCAAACGATTCGTCAACTAGTCGATGTCGACTCTGGTCAAACCAGTATTCGACTCTCAATTGTGCAGTCGACTAGTCGGATGAGTTCAAGCTTTTAGGTAAATAGTATCCCTTCTGTGCCACTGTCAGACAGTTTGAACAGCAATATTGGGCAATCAATGTATACATCTATTGCCATCTAATAGTAGTGACAGTAGTTTGTTTTAACTGGTACTAGTAGAGTGCTGAATTATTTTGGGCTATCAGGATATGTTACACTACGCTGCAAGCGACGATTACATGAATCTCCCAGGTCCGAGGAACTGTGTCTCAAGATCACTCACAAATTGCCGACGATTGTCGGAGAGTATGTCTGTGATCTGTGTCCGACATTCGATTAAAACTCGGACAGTACGAGACAAATGGATTATCGACTTGATTGATTTCTCGGACCGTACTGTGAAAAAGATTAAGCTTCACAATTATTGACATTAGATTTGAACAACTTTTCTCTCAAGTTGCAAAAAGAAATTATGAAAATATTAAAACTAAATCAAGTTACGCCGACCATTTTTAACTCGTTGTGAAACGCTTCACAAATTATTATTACCCCTTTAAACAACAATTTCAAAATAAACACTCGATTTCCCCATAATTATGAAAACAAGATTACATGTATACATATAAATTAATATTAAATAAGCACAACCTTATTTAATATAAATTTATATATTTCTATAGGCGTTTTTCGCAGAGAGCGTAATCTATTCTGTTCGGAGATTGCATTTTTTAAAAAAATTGAATTGGATAGGCTGAGAAACAATAACCGAGAAAATAAAATCAACGTCAGTGGCTCAGAGCCCTTCGAAATATGACATGATACTGTTCCACCCTTACCTCCGCCGCCCTATAAATATGCCTATTTAATGTTGAATGACTGTCAATCCAGCCCCCCCCCCCCCCCCCTGCATTACGCCAGGCCTAAGTGCTTAAATTTCCCACGTAATGCGTTTTGCAGTGGCCATCACTCATCGCCGTGCAAAGATTCCTCAGTAAACCCCCCCCCCCCCACCCGCCCCCCTCCCCCAACAAATCCATTTTGTGCCAATTATGCCACTGAATGTGAGTTTCCAAACAATAGTCGCCATTCTTTCTTGGTCTCAATCGACCGACCGCTACATGCTGTTTGGGGTAAATTGATAATTTTCATTCTTGGGAAAAGCTTTCAATCAAGGAGTACTGCCGGTATAATTAAAAAGAGCAGAACGAAGATTCAAATACTCATTTATTTATACTTATTCAACACAACAAATTGAAAGAAATAAACGTTTTGAACTTATATTCGCTCACATACAGTGATAATATACACGTGGCAGTTCGAAATAAAAAAAAACGTTCTCACTCATTCGGACCTTTACATTTCACCCCATGCAACAGTCCATGTTTCTTATCATATACAGTACGTGCCAGGTGTATCCTGTCTCAAACACCCGACACGGTGGGCGATTTTCAGAAAATCACCGGCCAACACCGTGTCAAACGGTGTAATTTTACCAAATTAAACACCATGTGCAAACGGTGTTTAGATGTGGAAAAGATTATCTCCTTCTTGGTAAATCACATTTGCACAGTGATTCAGTGTGAAAAGGATTATTTCCTTCTTGGTGATATAATTAACTGGCTACCAATTGCGCTACTGCAAAAATGTGAGTTGAAATGGGGTTTGGCGAACAGGCTATATATATAAGCCTATTTAAACGTGTGTTGATTCAAACTGGTGATGTCTCATTGTGACGAAGAGATGTGCATTCAATTTTAGAAAAAATAAAAATTACCGCACACATTATCTGCATGAAAAAGATCGTACCAACAAGTCCATTTCATATTTTTATACTGTACCAATGACCCAGACTTAGCTGGTGCTAACTCTAACAAAACCAGGGCCAAACACAAATTTTGCCCCCCAATCCCCAAAATTTGCATCCAAAACAAAAAGAAATCATGTCCTAAAGGACCTCCATACTACGCCTCTACTGCGCATGCGCAGTGACGCAGACGTCCCGAAATTGGCGCCAATTATCATTCTCTGTTTGGCCCTTCATCAGTCAACATCTCACTGATCTTTGTGCTTGTAAATCTCAGTTTAAAGGATGCCAGACACGTAATTTTTGGAGAAAATGTGATTCTAAGGAGGATAGAAGGAGGAGAGGAAAAAGAAGTGACAAAAAATAATCAGGGCTGTACTTAAAATTTTTTGATGAAATTATGTTAAGTTGCCTATTTTCGAGGCATGGGCCTCTTGTTGTCATTCTTGCTAAATGTTGCACTGCTTATTCAGTGTTTCCTCTCCCCTAGCCTTCTAAAGTCCCCCCTTGCAATTCTCCCATGCTTTTGGCATATTTTTGAGAAATTTCATTTCTAAAATTTCCTGGGAGAGTTGCTTGGTTACAGAATGTTTTCTGTTATTTTCCCCATAGTTACGTTTTCACCCATGGGTGTATAACGTTTGTGTTCTGCATCTTCCATCTGATGTTCTGCAGATTCTCCCCTGGGAGTCTCTGTTTTGCATCAGATAGAGTGTAATTTGATGACTGATACCGGGGCAGTTTTTTCAGTGCCTGGAGTCATGTTTTCTGGTGTTTTTACACTGTTTGTTTACATTGGCAACAGCCTTTTTTGAGGGGGGCTGTTTGCCTTTGCTGTAGTTTATCTCACTATAAGATACATTTATATTATCCGTAAGTGTCTCATTAGTTATTTAATATAAATTTAAAATTTTTGACCACACTTTGCCATCGGATCCATCGGGGCTCAACGTTACTTTTCAGCAACTTGGGCTTCGCTGAAAAAATATTTTTTCAAAATTATTTTGATTTGCAATTGTTTTTTCATTTATTAATGGATCATGTTATTATGTATCTTTGTGTCAGGGTTTTTTGCGAGTAACTAGGACTTATTGTTGTTCTTTCACAATGAAGGGACATTGTTCAAATTGTAATAGGAAGAAATCTTCCTCTGACTTTCATGATCATTGTATTAATTGTAGTCAGTGTTCTCGCATTAATCCCTGTCCTATATGTGAATATTGGGATGAGAAACATTGGAAACGTGTGTCACGATATGTTGTTTCTGGAGAAAGGGCTATGCCGGCTCTTTCTCCGCAAGGTCACTCTACTCTCTCAGTTTCTATTTCAGAGGAACCAGAACAGGGTGATGTTTCCATGTTATCTTCTACAAGTGTGCGTCCGTCATCACAAATGAATTCAGAGCTAGCGGCAAAAGTGCTCATGGAGATTAGACAAATGTCGTCCTGCTAGCTCGCCCGGTGTAGCGTCCATTCACCGAATGGTTCGGCAGCCGGGTACGTCCAATGTGGTCCAGGAGGAAATTTTGGGTGATGCGAGCACTATAAACATAATAGATGCACATCCAGTGACGGCGGATAGTGAGCGAGAACGGAGGAAGCCTTTGAGTCCGGTTCCTAGCTCGTCCAGGTCCAGCCGGGCCGCGAGCGAGAGAGGCCCCTCTCTCGTACAACAACATCTGGGACCAGATGTTGTGGTACAAAATGTGTCTTTAGCGGAGCATACGTCCGTCGCTCGGGACGCTCCGTTGTATAAGCAGTCCGCGGAGACTGTTAAGGCTTCCTCTTCTCGTCAGCGCACACGACCGCACCTTGTGGCTGCGTGACCACCGATATATTACCAGCTTCGCCGATCAAGGATTCTTCGGCGACCAGGTCACACCATCCGGCAGCCAGGGATTCGAGACCGATGGACTCCAGACGTTCGCATAGGAAAAGTATGCGGGAGCCATCTGATGCGGAGCTGCCCTCGGCGAAGCAGCGAAAGACTGCGCCTCCGCAGGTCTCGACGCCGGACATTCTTGAGCAGATAGCACAGCTTATCCCAGCAGCCGACAGAAACGGTGTCGGATCGAGAATTATCCGACGACGCTGGGTCGGTACGCTCCGCCGAAGCATCGGGGGCGGACGACCGGGAACATCATGAGGTCCGACCGGATGGTGAAAGGGATACGGATGACTTGGAGCTATCCCTTTCGGAACAACATAAAGCTGCCGTGGACTTCATCCAGCACTTTCTCCCTCAAGTTGTTCCGTCGGGCCAGACTGCTGCGGTTCCGGACAACAGAATTATAGCGTCATTGGACTCTGAATTTTTTGAGCGGTTCAGGGACATCGCTCCCGAGTTTCCGTCGTAGTCCAATAATGTTGCAAGAACATTTGAATTATTGAACGACGCTATATTTAAACTTGCTTCCAGGACGGGGAAAGCAGGTTTCTTGTCCGCTAATACTCTCAACCTGCCTTTCATTAATGCAAGGAATAAATTCGATACGGCAGGACAGGGTATACCGAGAGTTCCTCTGCGTATGGACGACGAGGCGGAAGACTTAGAGCTATCATTACCGTCATCGGCTTCTATTCCAACCGCGGTGTTGGAAACAGCTATTGCGTCTAACAGAGCCAATTTAGATGCCTTATCTTACGCAGATCACCTTACTAAGGCGTTATCACTGCGCCTTCAGGGGAAAGAGTTTCAATCCTCTTTAAGACTTCTTTCAAGGGCAGTAGCTTATTCCACGTGTAACTCCGCCCTTTCAGTGGCAAATCTGGAGTTGGTTAGACGTGACGCAGCCCTAGCTACATCCACACAAGTGGATACTAAGGTGAAGAACTCTCTTAGAGTCGCTTCGGTCTCAGGAGAACTTCTCTTTGACGGCAAGCTTTCTGCTATTTATGATAAAATTACAAAGAAAGCTTCGGATTCTCTGTTGTTCAAATCTGCTCCTAAGAAGTCGGATACAGCAGACACGAATAAGACAGGCACTTCTGGGTCTAATGCGCCCAAGAGAGGTTCCTATAGAGGTTCCGGTGCGTCCTCTTGGTCTTATTCGAGAGACCGTCAGGGTAGCGACTCTCGTTCGGGACGTCCTTCAGGCCGGGACAATCGGTCGGACGCCCCGAGGTCGACAGGGCGAGGTGCGGGCCGTGGAGGACGTTTCTCCTACCGCAGGCCTCGCAGGTCCAGGAGGTGATGGCTTAAACCTCTATCGCGTACCGGTTGGCGGAAGGTTGTCGAGCTTTTCACAAGAATGGGTGTCGATTACGGACGACCCTTGGGTGAGAGGAGTGACTTCGGAAGGTCTAAAGATATCCTTCAAACGAAAGCCTCCATTAACTCGAAGTCCAAAGTGGACTCATCTTCCGTCAAATCCGCAGAAAAGAGATGCTCTGTTATCAGAGGTGCAGTCTCTTTTAATGAAGAATGCGGTAGAGGTCGTAGAAAACCAGGAATCTCCGGGATTCTACAGCCATCTGTTTCTGGTTCCGAAACCAGACGGCTCGTTCCGTCCAGTCATAGATTTGAGCTGGATAAACAAGCTGATCGTCGCTCCGAAGTTTTATATGGAGACGATTCGATCGGTCAGAGCGAGTATTCGGGTGAACGATTATGCAACGAGCATAGATCTCAAAGATGCGTACTTTCATGTCATGGTACATCCGACATTCCGAAAGTACCTACGCTTCGCAGTCCTAGGAGTGGTGTATCAATTCCGGGCGATGTGCTTCGGATTGAATCTAGCACCCTGGGCTTTCACTCGGGTAATGAACTCGGTAATGATCTATTTCCGAGCTCATTCGTCTGCGGTAACGTCGGCCTACCTGGACGACATTCTTCAGAGGTACGGCAACGAGTTAATGCTTCAGAACGATGTTCAGAATCTTCTTCTATTGCTCCGACGTCTCGGTTTTATAGTAAACGAGGAGAAGTCGGATCTGGTGCCGTCCAAGTCATTCACTCATCTGGGAATGAGCTTCGAGACGCACAACAATCTCGTTCGTCTGCCGTCAACCAGAGCGAAATTAGTCAGTTGTTACGCTCGCTATTGTCTGCACGCAGACAAAGTCACGGCGAGAGAATTTATGAGACTGATAGGTCTGTGCGGAGCCGCCGCGGATCTCATTCCGATGGGGCGGTTACGCACACGTCCTCTTCAAATTTTCTTGACTCAGAATTGGAGTGTGAAAATTCATTCGCTCGATGTAGACGTTCTCTTGTCAGATCAAGTGAAACAAGAGATTCAGACTTGGGCAAACATTCAGTGGTTAACTCAGGGAGTTCCGCTGCAGTTGCCAGATCCGAGTTTTACCATTATGACGGATGCCAGTCAAACAGGTTGGGGTGCATCATTAATCCCAACGGATTCGAGATGCCAGGGTCTTTGGGATCCGCAATTCCTGTGCAAGCACATAAACATCAAGGAAATGATGTCAATTTGGCTTGCGTTACGTCACTGGATGGACATTATTCACAATGCTCATGTCCAAATCCTATCCGACAATACGACAGTAGTGGCGTATATACGGAATCAGGAAGGCACTCATTCAGTTCCGTTGTTCAATCTAACGGAAAGAATCCTTCTGTTTGCGCTAGAACATCACGTTCTTCTTTCGGTCCGTCACATACCGGGTCGTCTGAATGTGCTAGCAGACTCCCTTTCACGAAAGGGTCGCTTGTTGCCGTCGGAGTGGACTCTCAACAAACAAGTATTCAATCAGATTTGCTACCAATGGGAACGGCCAATGATAGACTTATTTGCGACACATCTCAACAATCAGTTGCAGACGTATGTGTCTCCGTGTCCGGATCCAAGAGCATTTGCAGTAGACGCTCTGTCGATCCCTTGGGACGGAATGATAGGATATGCGTATCCTCCAGCGCCGTTAATTCAACAAGTATTGCTAAAGATAAAACAATCTCAATGCAAGATTCTGTTGGTAGCATCTCTGTCGCCACAGAGACCGTGGATAAATCTACTCAGGTGTCTGTTGTGGGACCTACCGTGGAAGCTTCCTCCACGAGAGGATCTTCTTTCGCAGGGGAAATCGCGCCAACTCCATCACAACCCGCAAGGTCTCAACCTTCACGTTTTTCCGTTGTGCGGTCCTTCTTGCATGGCAAGCACTTTACAGGACAAGCAGTGGACGCGATTTCTAACTGTAGGAGGACCTCCTCTTCGCTAAACTATGCGGCTAAGTGGAAGGTTTTTCGTCGTTGGTGTAGGGATCATTCTGTAGATATATTTGATCCCTCTATACCAGACATTGCAAACTTTCTAGTATACTTGTTTGACGAAATCAAACTGCAGCCTGTTACTATAAAGGGTTATAGATCTATGTTATCTGATACCTATGCACATCATGATAGTTTACAAATTGGATCTAATGTCTCTTTATCTAAGTTGGTTGGAAACTTTTCGATAAATAGACCCAGAACTCTTAGATTAATTCCTAAGTGGAATTTAGCTTGGGTTCTTCTTAAATTGAAGGAAAAGCCATTTGAACCTCTTGGGACAGTAGATTTCAAATTCTTATCTTATAAGACAGCTTTTCTCTTAGCTTTCTCTTCTGCTAGAAGAGTCAGTGAGCTTCATGCACTGTCGGTGGATGATTCTCACTATCGTAGTGTTGGGAACACTATCACCTTCACTACTAATGTGGGTTTTTTAGCTAAGAATCAGGCTCCTAATAAATATCCGGAACCTATTGTTATTAAGGCTCTTCCGTCTTCAGACGGGCGTAGGCCTTTACTCTGTCCTGTTAGAGCGTTACGTATCTATAAACAGAGATCTCAGTTTATCAGAAAGGGACGGAAACGTTTCTTTCTGTCTTTGATGCCTAATAGAAAGGACCTTTCGGTCCATTCTATTGCTAGATGGATTCAATTAACTATCCGTACTGCTTATGAAGATTTATCTTCTTCTCAGCAGTCTGTGCTTAAGATTTCTGCTCATGAAGTAAGAGCTCTTTCTACTTCCTGGGCTTATGCTAATAGTGTTGCTATTACAGATTTAATGAAGGCTGCTTATTGGTCTCAGCCATCCACATTTACAAATTTTTATCTCAGAAATATTGAGTCCATTTCTGGAGACCTGCATTGTTTAGCTCCGTTATCTGTTGCTCAGAATGTCGTCCACTAAACAGTTGCAACTATAGTTATGCAGGCTTTCTGTTCCGGCAGTGACTCCGTCTGGCTGCCCTCTTCGCTCTGGGCTATTTGACCCAGGGCAAGGGGAAAGGGGGGGGGGGGGCAGGTGTTCCCTTAGGTCACCTGCTTTATAGTGAAAAGCAAGGGAATGCCTCCTCCAAGTCAGTATTTCTGAGTCGCTTCCGGGATGGTTTTAAAGTGTAATATTAATGTTAAAATTCATTCATGTCTTATTTTTAAAGTGTAGCTCGGTGTGAAGCATTTGTATATGTCAAGTGTCAAACGGGCTTTAATATACAATACTCGGACACTTTTAAATGACTATAAAGAGTCTCAATTCTCTGGACTATTTTATTTATTGGCTTGCTTTAAAAATAATTAGTATAAGGGATATACTGGATGTTAATAGAGAACATGAATGTTATTGTGCTCAATTATTAAGGGTAGTGTATCTTTCTAATTTAATATTAAATAAGAAAGATACATGTAAAGCCTAATACTCCTTTTCTCCTTAAGGGGTTACCTCTTTACTATATAGTTGAGCTTATTGGATTTTCCTCTATATCCTAGGCCCTCCAGCCTGTTTACTATTCAGCTAAGTCAGGGTCATTGGTACAGTATAAAAATGTTAAAAAATTTATAGTAATTTATATATTTTTTATACTTACCAATGACCCAGACGGGGATGGCCCTCCCTGGAGTTGGGAACTCTTGCCTCCCCGCTGAGTACATAGCGCTGACCAGGCACTGCCAGTAAGAATGATAATTGGCGCCAATTTCGGGACGTCTGCGTCACTGCGCATGTGCAGTAGAGGCGTAGTATGGAGGTCCTTTAGGACATGATTTCTTTTTGTTTTGGATGCAAATTTTGGGGATTGGGGGGCAAAATTTGTGTTTGGCCCTGGTTTTGTTAGAGTTAGCACCAGCTAAGTCTGGGTCATTGGTAAGTATAAAAAATATATAAATTACTATAAATTTTTTAACTTTCGTTCAATACACTGGCCATAAAGGGATAGTGGTTTCAAACGCAACTGAATTCTGACCACAGAGGTTTTCAGGAAATCTGCCAATGTCACAGGTGATTTCGATCACACATTGATTCACTCATTTTTCCATTGCAGCCAGTGGCTGCAGCGGGATGAGTAAATCCACCTTAAAATCTGTTCGACTTTCACACAAGTCTACAAAGAATGTTTGGCAGTAATAATTAATAATATATATGGCAAAATCCACTTTTCAAGCGGATGTCTTTTGAACTGAACAGGACAAGTTACAGACAGAGGAAGGTCTGTAAATTGCTACTGGTTAGTTTTACATAATGTTTTCTACTTCGCAGCCGTTGTTTCCTACCCCCCCCCCCCCCCCCCCTCCCCCCCCCCCCCCCCCCCTCCGAAAATGCTGGCATAGAAGTTATGGACAGAAAAACGACATGAACATAGTTATGCAACAATTGTCCCTCCCACCAACTCTCAATACCCCATTTCATTTCTCTGCCCTCTATTGCGCCATTCCCCAAAACTCTGGAGATTGAATGCCCTGAAGTTTCCAATTTGATAGAAAAAATACTTTCTATTCATCGCCGCAGTGATTTCTTGAATGACTTGATGCCGTAATACGCTTAGCTACGTCGGATGTCATTTACCACTTAATAAAGGCTTCGGTGCCCCGGTATATTGTGCATTACAAAATATTTCAATGTCTGTGGGTACAACATTTTAAAAAATGTCAATCATTTAAATGCAAAAAATCTCCTTTTGCCATTCAAATAGTGGGTAGTTCTGCCATTCAAATAGTGGGTAGTTCAGATAAAAAGATAAAAAGAAACAATGGAAAAGGCACTCTTAGACTAGCAGTAACCGTCCCCCTTTCGTGTGTTCACAGGTGCTTAATTACAGTAGTTTGTTTTGTAATTAAACTGGTGGCAATTAGACACTCACCGAAATTGGATTAAGTGCCGGGCATACAAATCAATCAGCTTCCTTTTATTGTGCAGGCCTTCTGAAGTTATTGTTTACAAAAACAATGCTCTGATCTCACAATGCACCCCGAAAAGTAATTAAGTATTCATGAAATTGAATTAAATATTTTGAGAATGGCATCAATTAATCCATTCCCGACTTGTGTATTGTTTTCCGACACTCTGCATTCCTTCAGTTCAGTGTACTCGCAGTGACATTTTATTCTTATCACATTCAATAGCAGCCTTACCTTTTTCTGAATTCATGACGCATTTGAATATTGAAATTCCATTGCATCTTAATGCAAATGCTTATCATTTTGAGTCTAAGGATTTTGCGAGAGCGTGGTGAGGGAAGGGGAGCCCATCGGCAAGAATAACGTGTCGAGATGGGGGCGAACACAAGAGGTGTGCCCCTGAAACAAATGAGAAATTCGAGGAGAAAAAACAACCTCAATTTCCTTGACTGAATCTGCTTGTGTCGGGAGCGCGGTGGCTCAGTAGGTAGAGATGCAGGCTGCAAGCCGAGAGGTCCTCGGTTTGAATCCCACCTGCGGCAACCGCGTTGTGTCCTTGGGTAAGACACTTCATCTCCATTGCCCGCGTGGGGGCACGATGACGCCGTGTACTAAGGCGTACTGCAAGTCGATGGTACGCATGTCTTCAACCAATCTAACCCTGCCTGTGCTGCAGTGCGGAGTTACGATGTTGGGGAGCTGGCAGCTGCTCGTCGTTGCTCGGTGGTTCTCTCCGGGTACTCCGGCTTCCTCCACCCGTAAAACTGTCACGGTCATGATTAGCCATTGTGCATAAATATGTGACCTTAAACATCAATAAATAAATAAATAAATCTGCTTATGTCCATAATTTATAAGTTGTGGAAGGCATCAATAATTAGGCCACATCACCGGGGTGGGCCCACAACTGAAATGGGGGAGGGGTATGTGCCCATCAGCCCCCACCCCCTGGCTACACCACTGAAATGCCCTCACGAAATATTTTTTTTAAATTATTTGAAAAAAATATTGCAGCCCTCTCGACAATAAGCCTGTGGAGTAAGTTTCAGTATGCCCACCCCTACTCCGCAATCTCTTTGGAGCAGTAAATAAATGTCTGCATCTGTAGATCAGCACTGTTTGCTTCCAAGGTTTCCCGACAATGATGTGCATTTATTTAAATCATGGTGTGTGTATGTACTCTTCTAAGGTTTCTCTTGGAATGGTTATTTTAAATGGAACTTGGTTTCAACTGCACACCCGGTGCTGAGCCTGTCATCCATCCACCAGCACATGTGGCGAGTTTCGAAGAACGTACGGTCTTTATGGCCCTGCCAAAATGATCCAACAGATTTAATGGTACTGTACTCATTACTAAGTTCCTAGGTAGGCCCTGGGTGATGTATCCCTACCCCCCTCCCCCTCCTCCCCCCCCCCCCCACACAAACACACAAACCTAGTTGATAAATAGATGGCTTCCGGAATTATCAAAACGAGTTCAGTAAATCAAGTCTGGGCTAATTTACTGGATAAGTTATGTAATTTTCGGAAAACTGAGGACGAGTTGACGAATTCTGTTTAACTTATTATGATCCAAAAATCGAAAGGTGCAAATTGTTACAGTAGTAGGCCTAATCCACAGGAAATTTAACCATGCCAAGAGTTCACTGAGCTCTGATAAACAACATTGAACTGGTTCATTTTCTTGTACATACTTACAATGGAGACTCTTATTACGCCCATTTAACCTAATTTAAACTGAGAAATGAAGGCAATGGGCTGTAATGGGACAGTTGGATAAATTTGTTATCACTATGCGCTCGATGCTGCCGCCTTCCATAACCCATAATTAATAAGGACACGACAGCATCGATCCAAAAATACTATCAGATATCTTTTTTTTCGATTTCTTAGCTTGTGCCGAGTACCTGTGTTTGTTTTGGCATTCAACGTGATGGTGATATCGATAATTAGAAGATTCAATATGGGGAAAAAAAGCGAAAATCAGAAGCCGACTCTAACCACTGTTTTCCAATGCACGTACGCAGAAAAATGAGAACTGAAGGCCAACATGTAGCCTAAACTATTTAAAATGAACAACACCGTGACAACGAAGTTTGAATAGAAATAATTGAAACTGAGTTCGCTATGACATTAACTTAACGTATAATAATATTATGACGTATTTTGTTCTCAACATTTTAAAACTGTATGTTAATTCAGCGTGAGGTGATTGAAAAATTCAAGAAGAATTGTCAGTGTAATGTATTGCTCATTAATGTTATTTTCCAGGTGACATTCTCGTCAGAAATTGTCAGAATAAAATGTGCACGTGTCTGTAAAACTGCTTTGTTTTCTTGAGGTGGAGTTGATGTACAGAAGTTAATTACCGCTAATCCTTTACACAATTATCTCCGAGATTACACGACATGAGCTAATCCTTTTCTCTTGAAATGCCTCACTGGATTTAATTATTGCTAACTCAGTCGGCGTAATATCGGACAGGTTTAAATCTTTTTTCTCAACTCGGACCTGAGCGATTCATGTAATCGTCGCTTGCAGCGTAGTGTATTAATTTGCCTTGTTGCAATTTATGGGAGAGTGCCTATAGGCACTCTCCCATAAATCGCAACAAGGCAAATTAAATAAGACTATATAATTTCACTCTTAGCATAATTAGAAGCACATTAACAGAATAATGTTCCATTAAGTTGCTGTATATGAATGCCCAAGTGAAGCCAAATTTGAACCTTCGGCACTCTACCGGAACACCAACACTGTTATAAGGAGACAAGTTATCACCAATGACTAGTCGAAGTCGACTTGACTTTTGAGTATTGACTAGTCGACTTTGGAATTCACTAGTCGTTTGAGCACTACCCAATTCCTGCTTGATATTGTCTACAGCAGTTCATCAGTTCGTTTAACAAAAAAACTTTGCATTACTCAAGTCATCCATATTATTATCATAAATATTCACTCCTCTTCTTTTCATCCGCAAAAATTACGAACGATAGTTATTAAAACATAGTGTCACGTTCACGTTTGTCTTGCGATATTTGCCACAACATGTTGAAAATCAGTGTTCAACTGATGATCGGGACCAGCCACCTCAATCGGCCGATCGTGGGCAATCGGATGACAACGGCAACAGCTCCTGGAACATCGGTTCAAACGATTGTTGCCAAGCATTTTGTGATGATTCATTGACCGCATTTTATTATCTTCTGCAAATGTTCAATTGTTAATGTAAAATGATGTCAATGATACCATTCAATAAAGTTGAGAAACAACCACAATGTGTATTCTTAATCTCTCTAGATGCCCCTTTACGGGATACACAAGTAAAACGACAGGTAAAGCTTCCAATTAGGCGTACTTGCGGCAATTGCCAGTTTATACCGGAAGAGTGAAGGTTGCACACCATTGACTTGAGGTCGCAGTAAAATTATCAGTCGCATGCACTTTGGCGGTAAACGTGGCTCTGAGAGCCACGTTTACCGCCCAAGTGTGCGCGACTGGTAATTTTACTGTGACCTCAGTCAATGAAGTTCAACACTCTGAAAAATGTTCAGTTTAATGTAGTTCTTTCGAGCCTCGACTTGTCAAGTAGTGCACGGTATTACAATCGGCATCAGAATCGGCCGATTGTGAGCTCAAATAACCGGTCAGCGACCATTTTTGGTAATCGGTTGAACACTATTGAAAATATCGCGTTATTGCTGTAGGAATATCGCCAAAATAAGGCGCTGATATGGCGTCATTAATAAAAGAATATTGCCTAATAGTATACTTTGTTATAGGCTGAACTGTAGTTCCAGACAAACAACTTTTTGATTACCTGTTTTTTCATTTAGATAACCACCAGAGGAACGATTTTATCGTTCCTCTCAAATTTTATGGCCTGGAATGGTTTTACTGTGTTGTTTGTGCATAAACTGGTCAAACTATCTTACTGGGAGGGAACTGGACTAGAGATGAAACAATTAATCGGTGTAACATCAGCACTTGGCTGATAAGCACCCATCGGTTCACCATCGGCACTCGATGGTTCAGCATCGGGCCTCGCCGATTGTCTGAAATTCAGTGAAAGTGTTATGGATGATCTGTAATGAACTTTCTTCCCTTTCATGGGACAACCAGTGGCAAGCGATTGGTACCTCACTCGTCTGTTACTGATATCAGGCAAGTGATGGTTCGTGAAAGAAAAGGCAGAATATTATATTAAAGATTTTGATTGTGTAATTGTGTACCGAGTTGTTTTTTATCCATCATGTGAGTATGGACACTCTTGACTTACCCAACTGTACTGCATTCTGTAAAATGTCGCAATATTTCTTTCAACCACGCTCATCGTTTCATTAAATATATAATGGTATTCTTTATTCCCATATTGGACAGATAATTCCTCCATATTAGTAATCCGTGTTAACTGTGAGAGGTTTGGGTGCAATAAGTTTAATATCGGGCCATTCGGGATGGGATTTATCAACACGAAGCCACTGAATTTTTCTCATGTTGAAATGTGTGGAGCACATGATAAAAATAGATAATGCAGTGCAACGTCATGACTCATGTGACACAATCCCATATATGGGTTTACCGAAAAAGAAATTCCCACTTTAAAACGTGTGGTTCCAACGACTGCTTTTGATTTTCACAAAACATTTTCTTCCAAATATATTTATATACATTCAGGGGTGAAAAACAGCTATGATGCAAATATCAATTTTCCATCTGCCTATTTTTTCAATTTTAGACACACAGGAAATGTGGAACTGGCATTAATTCGGAAAAAACAAAAACATGCTCGTGTTCTTTGTTCTGAATTTTTTTTTCAGCTGCGTTTTGAATGCCTTTGATAGTTAACTGTTTGTCTGTGATAGTTGACTTCAAAGTCTTGTAGTGGGCGATTCGGCAAAGACCCGACTTGGAAATGAATTGTTGCCAGTGTTGATGTAAACCGCATCAAAAGTTCAGAACACAGTTTACCGTGACTATGCATGTGATGAGTTCTTGACTCAGTTGTAAGCTGTTTATTTTAAATCAAAAATGTACTGCACTGATGGTGCTTTATCGACATAAAATTAACCCTTTGATGTCTGTTATTTAACTTATTTATGTGAGTATTAAATGTGTGTTATCTTCTGGGTTGATGGGGATTATTGGCACGTAAATTAAATTCTGATTACTGTAAATCAGCCAGCTTCTGCAGTAAGCTTGAATAATCAAGAAACCATCTTACATCAGCATTCGGTATCGGCCCATTGTTGTCAAAATAATCGGCATTCATCTGATGGGGCATTTTACTAATCGGCTCATCTGTAAACTGGACTAGTGGCACATGTGGACTCTCATGATTTAATCTATCAGGCCAAGGGTGCGAATAGGTTATCTTTGTCACATTATCTTCCTTATTAACTCGTAACCAGACAAGTCAGTAAAGGAAAAAATGTGACACTGAAAACACAACATAGATATAGATGAACTGTAAGGCTAAAAAAATTAAAAATCTGTTTCTCAGGCCCTCCCACATGGTCCTTTTGCCTGCTACATGCTCTCTTTTTATAACCAATGTAAATGTAAAAAAAATAAAAATTAAATGGTTTATGTCTGATATTTTACCAAAGTTAAAAAAATTCATAAATTTGTCCCTTGAGTCCAAGAAGGCTTTGCAATGCTTTAGCATTGCAAAGCCTTCTTGCTCTCAAGGGACGAAATACACCACCACCCATGCTATTCCATAGATTATGAGGCTTAAACATAAACCAAGAACATGAACTTTTGATGGCAAAAAAATAATTACAGAAATAAAAACTAAAATAAAAAAATGCTCGCCCGCATGCATTTTTACAAATAATGGCCTGAGAAACAAGATCTACTTTCAGTGGCCTAATTTATGTTTTTTTCTGACTCAATAATCTTAGCAGCTGACCCCATGGCAGGCCATTTTCAAAATTCACGGAGGTCTGTTATGGTTCTCCTTATTCGACTCCAGGAGTGCCATTTTTGGTTTGCCTCAAATGACCCCAGGTGGGCCATTTTTTGGTTTACAAGGGCCATTTTTGGTTTAAGGAGACCATGACAGAAAACTTGTGAGTGCATGACACAACAGTAGTGTGCGAGACATAATTACAAGAGTGATATATTTCCAGTTGCACAAGTTTACCCATACAAGCAATAGAAAGTTGAATTCAGGGAATGAACTCATTGAGTAGCATAAATTCAGTTTCAGTTAATGGACCACCATGATAAGGAGATATACATTGGCCAAAAATTTGTCAATAGACCTGTCAAACACTGAAAATCAAGTTAGTGGCCCAGCATCCCCCTCCCCTTCCCAATTCCACAAGTTGGCTCCTCCCACCCCCAAATTGGAAATTAATTATAAAGTTAATTATAAAATTGATATAAAGTACAGCTCCCCCCCCCCCTCCCCTCCCCCCAATTGTCAGAATCCACATGTCCCCTTTTGGTCGCAATCATTCAGCCTTGATGGCTCCCCGAGCCCAAAAACCTTTAGCATAGTCTATAGGTCGTATTTATGGAAGGATTTCATTGTAACTTGTTAGGTTGACTCCATATAATGCCTAGATGATGACATCCCCTTTTGGTCGCAATTGGTCAACTGTGATGGCTACAGGTGCCCGAAGCCCAAAAATCTTGAGCATAGTCTACATGTCATATTTATGAAGGGATTTCATTGTAACTTCGTTGGATCACTCCAGATGATGCCCAGATGAGAATGTCCGCTTTTGGTTGTGATCATTCAACCATGATGGCTGCCCGAGCCCAAAGCCCGAAAACCTTTAGCACAGTCTTCAGTTCATATTTATGAAGGTATTTCATTGTAACTTGGTAGGATGACTTCATATAATGTCTAGATGAGAACAGCCCCTTTTGGACACCATTAGGCAACTGGGATGGCTACAGGGGCCTGAAGCCCGATAATCTTTAGCACAGTCTACAGGTGATATTTATGAAGGGATTTCATTGTACCTTGGTAGGATGACTCCAAATAATGTCTAGATGAGCACGTCCCCTTTTGGTCACGATCATTCAGCGTTGATGGCTGCCCGAGCCCAAAACCTTTAGCACAGTCTATAGGTCATATTTATGGAAGGATTTCATTGTAACCTGTTAGTTTGACTCCATATAATGCCTAGATGATGACATCCCCTTTTGGTCGTGATTGGTCAACTGTGATGGCAGGGACCGATCAGGACTATTTAAAATACGCTCTAGCCTCGGAGCCTATTTTTTCAATTCATGCACCAGATTTCAATTTACGGAGTCACACTGCTGTTTGTAACACACTGCAAGTATGTAATAGCTCTCATCATTTTCATTAAGTACACTATAGCAAACATTAATCTTCACTGTGGTTTCTGATCAAGTCTTGGCTGCCTATTTAGACAGCCAAGACTTGATCAGAAACCACAGTGGAGATTAATGCTTGGTAATTAAGACTTGCAGTATTAACTTGAGCACTCTACAACAATGATAAATGATAATCATATATAATACATGTAAGAGTGTCTCTCTCGTTTATCCATCAAAAGAATATCAAAATATAATCTGAGAAGTTACGCGCCAACTGAGAAGCCTATTTCTGAGATTTAAGAGCCAGGTCCTGATGTTTCAGAACCAAATACGCACTGGCGCATGCCCAGGTCGGTCCCTGGATGGCTACAGGTGCCCAAAGCCCAAAAATCTTGAGCATAGTCTGCATGTCATATTTATGAAGGGACTTCATTGTAACTTCGTAGGATCAATCCAGATGATGCCCTGATGAGAATGTCCCCATTTGGTTGCGATCATTCAACCATGATGGCTCCCCGAGCCCAAAGCCCGAAAACCTTTAGCACAGTCTTCAGTTCATATTTATGAAGGTATTTCATTGTAACTTGGTAGGATGACTTCATATGATGTCTAGATGAGAACAGCCCCTTTTGGACACCATTAGGCAACTGTGACGCTACAGGGGCCTGAAGCCCGAAAATCTTTAGCACAGTCTACAGGTGATATTTTTGAAGGGATTTCATTGTACCTTGGTAGGATGACTCCAAATAATGTCTAGATGAGCACGTCCCCTTTTGGTCACGATCATTCAGCGTTGATGGCTGCCCGAGCCCAAAACCTTTAGCACAGTCTATAGGTCATATTTATGGAAGGATTTCATTGTAACCTGTTAGTTTGACTCCATATAATGCCTAGATGATGACATCCCCTTTTGGTCGTGATTGGTCAACTGTGACGACTTCAGTGGCCCAAAGCCTGAAAACCTTGAGCACAGTCTACAGGTCATATTTATGAAGGGATTTCGTTGTAACTTCGTAGGATCACTCCAGATGATGCCCAGATGAGAATGTCCCCTTTTGGTTGCGATCATTCAGCCACGATGGCTGCCAAAGCCCAAAAACCTTTAGCACCGTCTACAGGTCATACTTGGTAGGTTGACTTCATATAATGTCTAGATTCTAGATGAAAACGTCCCCTTTGGACGCAATTGGGAAACTGACGGCTCCAGGGGCCCAAAGCCCGAAAACCTTTAGCACAGTCTACAGGCCATATTTATGAAGGGATTTCAATGTAACTTGGTAGGATGACTTCTTTTGGAATAATTTCACTGTAACTTGGTAACTTTTGTTGATATACGTTAACTGTGAGGGCCACATACATTAACTGTGAGGTCATATTAACCCACCCCTCAGATCTTTAGTACAGTGTACACCTCATATTATTTTTTATCAAAAACAAAGCATACATGGAACAGAAATGAACATATTCCCAATTATCACAATTCTTGTCTTATTTCATAATCCTTTCATAAACATTGAACATTATCCTTTTCATCAAACACAACACACAAGTTGAGCTACAGTGTCATTGACACTTTCATTTATAATATAGTACTTTATAGATATCATACATTCTATATTTTTATACTGTACCAATGACCCAGACTTAGCTGGTGCTAACTCCACAAAAACCAGGGCCAAACACAAATTTTGCCCCCCAATCCCCAAAATTTGCATCCAAAACAAAAAGAAATCATGTCCTAAAGGACCTCCATAGTACGACTCTACTGCGCATGCGCAGTGACGCAGTCGTCCCGAAATTGGCGCCAAATATCATTTCTCTGTTTGGCCCTTCATCAGTCAACATCTCACTGATCTTTGTGCTTGTAAATCTCAGTTTAAAGGATGCCAGACACGTAATTCTTGGAGAAAATGTGATTCTAAGGAGGATAGAAGGAGGAGAGGAAAAAAGAAGTGGCAAAAAATAATCAGGGCTGTACTTAAAATTTTTTGTTAAAATTATGTTAAGTTGCCTATTTTCGAGGCAAACGCCTCTTGTTGTCATTCTTGCTAATTGTTGCACTGCTTATTCAGTGTTTCCTCTCCCCTAACCTTCTAAAGTCCCCCCTTGCAATTCTCCCATGCTTTTGGCATATTTTTGAGAAGTTTCATTTCTAAAATTTCCCTGGGAGAGTTGCTTGGTTACAGAATGTTTTCTGTTATTTTCCCCATAGTTACGTTTTCACCCATGGGTGTATAACGTTTGTGTTCTGCATCTTCCATCTGATGTTCTGCAGATTCTCCCCTGGGAATCTCTGTTTTGCATCAGATAGAGTGTAATTGAGGACTGATTCCGGGCCAGTTTTTTCAGTGCCTGGAGTCATGTTTTCTTCTGTGTTTACACTGTTTGTTTTCATTGGCAACAGCCTTTTTTGAGGGGGGCTGTTTGCCTTTGAGGTAGTTTATCTCATTATAAGATACATTTATATTATCCGAAAGTGTCTCATTAATTATTTTATATAATTTTAAAATTTTTGACCACACTTTGCCATCGGATCCATCGGGGCTCAACGTTACTTTTCAGCAACTTGGGCTTCTCTGAAAAAATATTTTTTCAAAATTATTTTGTTTTGCAATTGTTTTTTCATTTATTAATGGATCATGTTATTATGTATCTTTGTGTCAGGGGTTTTTGCGAGTAACTAGGACTTATTGTTGTTCCTTCACAATGAAAGGAACTTGTTCAAATTGTAATAGGAAGAAATCTTCCTCTGACTTTCATGATTATTGCATAAATTGTAGTCAGTGTTCTCGCATTAATCCCTGTCCTGTATGTGAACATTGGGATGAGAAACATTGGAAACGTGTGTCACGATATGTTGTTTCTGGAGAAAGAGCGATGCCGGCTCTTTCTCCACAAGGTCACTCTACTCTCTCAGTTTCTATTTCAGAGGAACCAGAACAGGGTGATGTTTCCATGTTATCTTCTTCAAGTGTGCGTCCGTCGTCACAATTAAATACAGAGCTAGCGGCAAAAGTGCTCATGGAGATTAGACAAATGTCGTCCGCTAGCTCGCCCGGTGTAGCGTCCATTCACCGAATGGTTCGGCAGCCGGGTTCGTCCGATGCGGTCCAAGAGGAAATTTTGGGTGATGCGAGCACTATAAAAATAATAGATGCACACCCAGTGACGGCGGATAGTGAACGAGAACGGAGGAAGCCTTTTAGTCCGGTTCCTAGCTCGTCCAGGTCCAGCCGGGCCGCGAGCGAGAGAGGCCCCTCTCTCGTACAACAACATCTGGGACCAGATGTTGTGGTACAAAATGTGTCTTTAGCGGAGCATACGTCCGTCGCTCGGGACGCTCCGTTGTATAAGCAGTCCGCAGAGACTGTTAAGGCTTCCTCTTCTCGCCGGCGCACACGACCGCACCTTGGCTGCGTGACCTCCGATATCTTGCCAGCTTCGCCGATGAAGGATTATTCGGCGACCAGGTCACACCATCCGGCAGCCAGGGACTCGAGACCGATGGACTCCGGACGTTCGCATAGGAAAAGTATGCGGGAGCCATCTGATGCGGAGCTGCCCTCGGCAAAGCAGCGAAAGTCCGCTCCTCCGCAGGTCTCGACGTCGGACATTCTAGTGCAGATAGCACAGCTTATCGCAGCATCCCAGCAGCCGACAGAGACGGTGTCGGATCGAGAATTATCCGACGGCGCTGGGTCGGTACGCTCCGCCGAAGCATCGGGGGCGGACGACCGGGAACATCGGGAGGTCCGACCGGATGGTGAAAGGGATACGGATGAATTGGAGCTATCCCTTTCGGAACAACACAAAGCTGCCGTAGACTTCATCCGGCACTTTCTTCCTCAAGTTGTTCCGTCGGGTCAGACTGCTGCGCTTCCGGACAGGAGAATTATAGCGTCATTGGACTCTGATTTTTTCGAGCGGTTCAGGGACATCGCTCCCGAGTTTCCGTCGCAGTCCAATAATGTTGCAAGAACATTTGAATTATTGAACGACGCTATTTTTAAACTTGCTTCCAGGACAGGGAAAGCAGGCTTCTTGTCCGCAAATACTCTCAACCTGCCTTTCATTAATGCAAGGAATAAATTCGACACGGCAGGTCAGGGTATACCGAGAGTTCCTCTGCGTATGGACGACGAGGCGGAAGACTTAGAGCTATCATTACCGTCGTCAGCTTCTATTCCAACCGCAGTGTTGGAAACAGCTATTGCGTCTAACAGAGCCAATTTAGATGCCTTATCTTACGCAGATCACCTTACGAAGGCGTTATCACTGCGTCTTCAAGGGGAAGAGTTTCAGGATATACAATCCTCCTTAAGACTTCTTTCAAGGGCAGTAGCTTATTCCACGTGTAACTCCGCCCTTTCAGTGGCTAATCTGGAGTTGGTTAGACGTGACGCAGCCCTGTCTACATCCACACTAGTGGATTCTAAGGTGAAGAACTCTCTTAGAGTCGCTTCGGTCTCAGGAGATCTTCTCTTTGACGGCAAGCTTTCCGCTATTTATGATAATATTAAAAAGAAAGCTAGTGATTCTCTGTTGTTTAGATCCGCTCCTAAAAGGTCGGATTCAGCAGACACGAATAAGGCGGGCACTTCTGGGTCTTATCCGCCCAAGAGAGGTTCCTATAGAGGTTCCGGTGCGTCCTCTAGCTCTTATTCGAGAGACCGTCAGGATAGCGACTCTCGTTCGGGACGTCCTTCAGGCCGGGACAATCGGTCGGACGCCCCGAGGTCGACGAGGCGAGGTGCGGGTCGTGGAAGACGTGGTTTCTCCTACCGCAGGCCTCGCAGATCCAGGAGGTGATGGCTCAAACCTCTATCGCGTTCCGGTTGGCGGAAGGTTGTCGAGTTTTTCTCAAGAGTGGGCGTCGATTACGGACGACCCTTGGGTGAGAGGAGTGACTTCGGAAGGTCTAAAGATATCCTTCAAACGAAAGCCTCCATTAACTCGAAGTCCAAAGTGGACTCATCTTCCGTCAAACCCTCAGAAAAGAGACGCTCTGCTATCAGAGGTGCAGTCTCTTTTAATGAAGAACGCGGTAGAGGTCGTAGAAAACCAGGAATCGCTGGGATTCTACAGCCATCTGTTTCTGGTTCCGAAACCAGACGGCTTGTTCCGTCCAGTCATAGATTTGAGCTGGATAAACAAGCTGATCATCGCTCCGAAGTTTTATATGGAGACGATTCGATCGGTCAGAGCGAGTATTCGGGTGAACGATTATGCAACGAGCATAGATCTCAAAGATGCGTACTTTCACGTCATGGTACATCCGACATTCCGAAAGTATCTACGCTTCGCAGTCCTAGGAGTGGTGTATCAGTTCCGGGCCATGTGCTTCGGATTGAATCTAGCACCCTGGGCTTTCACTCGGGTAATGAACTCGGTAATGATTTACTTCCGAGCTCATTCGTCTGCGGTAACGTCGGCCTACCTGGACGACATTCTTCAGAGGTACGGCAACGAGTTAACGCTTCAGAACGATGTTCAGAATCTTCTTCTATTGCTCCGACGTCTCGGTTTCATAGTAAACGAGGAGAAGTCGGATCTGGTGCCGTCCAAGTCATTCACTCATCTGGGAATGAGCTTCGAGACGCACAACAATCTCGTTCGTCTGCCGTTAACCAGAGCGAAATTAGTCAGTTGTTACGCTCGCTATTGTCTAAATACAGACAAAGTCACAGCGAGAGAATTTATGAGACTGATAGGTCTGTGTGGAGCCGCTGCGGATCTCATTCCGATGGGACGGCTACGCACACGGCCTCTTCAAATTTTCTTGACTCAGAATTGGAGTGTGAAAATTCATTCGCTCGATGTAGACGTTCTCTTGTCAGATCAAGTGAAACAAGAGATTCAGACTTGGGCAAACATTCAGTGGTTAACTCAAGGAGTTCCGCTGCAGTTGCCGGATCCGAGTTTTACCATTATGACGGATGCCAGTCAAACAGGTTGGGGTGCATCATTAATCCCAACGGATTCGAGATGCCAGGGTCTTTGGGATCCGCAATTCCTGTGCAAGCACATAAACATCAAGGAAATGATGTCAATTTGGCTTGCGTTACGTCACTGGATGGACATTATTCACGATGCTCATGTCCAAATCCTATCCGACAATACGACAGTAGTGGCGTATATACGGAATCAGGGAGGCACTCATTCAGTTCCGTTGTTCAATCTAACGGAAAGAATCCTTCTGTTTGCGTTGGAACATCACGTTCTTCTTTCGGTCCGTCACATACCGGGTCGTCTGAATGTGCTAGCAGACTCCCTTTCTCGAAAGGGTCGCTTGTTGCCGTCGGAGTGGACTCTCAACAAACAAGTATTCAATCAGATTTGCTACCAATGGGAACGGCCAATGATAGACTTATTTGCGACACATCTCAACAATCAGTTGCAGACGTATGTGTCCCCGTGTCCGGATCCAAGAGCATTTGCTGTAGACGCTCTATCGATCCCTTGGGACGGAATGATAGGATATGCGTATCCTCCAGCGCCGTTAATTCAACAAGTATTGCTAAAGATAAAACAATCTCAATGCAAGATTCTGTTGGTAGCATCTCTGTCGCCACAGAGACCGTGGATAAATCTACTCAGGTGTCTGTTGTGGGACCTACCGCGGAAGCTCCCTCCACGAGAGGATCTTCTTTGGCAGGGGAAATCGCGCCAACTGCATCACAACCCGCAAGGTCTCAACCTTCACGTTTTTCCGTTGTGCGGTCCTTCTTGCATGGCAAGCACTTTACAGGACGAGCAGTGGACGCGATTTCTAACTGTAGGAGGACCTCCTCTTCGCTAAACTATGCGGCTAAGTGGAAGGTTTTCCGTCGTTGGTGTAGGGATCATTCTGTTGATATATTTGATCCCTCTATACCAGACATTGCTAACTTTCTAGTATACTTGTTTGACGAAATCAAACTGCAACCGGTTACTATAAAGGGTTATAGATCTATGTTATCTGATACCTATGCACATCATGATAGTTTACAAATTGGATCTAATGTCTCTTTATCGAAATTGGTTAGAAACTTTTCGATAAATAGACCCAGAACTCTTAGATTAATTCCTAAGTGGAATTTAGCTTGGGTTCTCCTTAAATTGAAGGAAAAGCCATTTGAACCTCTTGGGACAGTAGATTTCAAATTCTTATCTTATAAGACAGCTTTTCTCTTAGCTTTCTCTTCTGCCAGAAGAGTCAGTGAGCTTCATGCACTATCGGTGGATGATTCTCATTATCGTAGTGTTGGGAACACTATCACCTTCACTACTAACGTCGGTTTTTTAGCTAAGAATCAGGCTCCTAATAAATATCCGGAACCTATTGTTATTAAGGCTCTTCCGTCTTCAGACGGGCGTAGGCCTTTACTCTGTCCTGTTAGAGCACTACGTATCTATAAACAGAGATCTCAGTTCATCAGAAAGGGACGGAAACGTTTCTTTCTGTCTTTGATGCCTAATAGAAAGGACATTTCAGTCCATTCTATTGCTAGATGGATTCAGTTAACTATCCGTACTGCGTATGAAGATTTATCTTCTTCTCAGCAGTCTGTGCTTAAGATTTCTGCTCATGAAGTAAGAGCTCTTTCTACTTCCTGGGCTTATGCTAATAGTGTTGCTATTACAGATTTAATGAAGGCTGCTTATTGGTCTCAGCCATCCACATTTACTAATTTTTATCTCAGAAATATTGAGTCCATTTCTGGAGACCTGCATTGTTTAGGTCCGTTATCTGTTGCTCAGAATGTCGTCCACTAAACAGTTGCAACTATAGTTATGCAGGCTTTCTGTTCCGGCAGTGACTCCGTCCGGCTGCCCTCTTCGCTCTGGGCTATTTGACCCAGGGCAAGGGGAAGGGGGGGGGGGCGGGTGTTCCCTTAGGTCACCTGCTTTATAGTGAAAAGCAAGGGAATGCCTCCTCCAAGACAGTATTTCTGAGTCGCTTCCGGGATGGTTTTAAAGTGTAATATTAATGTTTAATTTCATTCATGTCTTATTTTTAAAGTGTAGCTCGGTGTGAAGCATTTGTATATGTCAAGTGTCAAACGGGCTTTAATATACAATACTCGGACACTTTTAAATGATTCTAAAGAGTCTCAATTCTCTGGACTACTTTATTTATTGGCTTGTTTTAAAAATAATTAGTATAAAGGTTATACTGGATATTAATAGAGAACATGAATGTTATTGTGCTCAATTATTAAGGGTAGTGTATCTTTCTAATTTAAATATTAAATAAGAAAGATACATGTAAAGCCTAATACTCCTTTTCTCCTTAAGGGGTTACCTCTTTATTTTATAATTGAGCTTATTGGATTTTCCTCTATGTCCTAGGCCCTCCAGCCTGTTTACTATTCAGCTAAGTCTGGGTCATTGGTACAGTATAAAAATGTTAAAAAATTTATAGTAATTTATATATTTTTTATACTTACCAATGACCCAGACGGGGATGGCCCTCCCTGAGTTGGGAACTCTTGCCTCCCCGCTGAGTACATAGCGCTGACCAGGCACTGCCAGTAAGAATGATATTTGGCGCCAATTTCGGGACGACTGCGTCACTGCGCATGCGCAGTAGAGTCGTACTATGGAGGTCCTTTAGGACATGATTTCTTTTTGTTTTGGATGCAAATTTTGGGGATTGGGGGGCAAAATTTGTGTTTGGCCCTGGTTTTTGTGGAGTTAGCACCAGCTAAGTCTGGGTCATTGGTAAGTATAAAAAATATATAAATTACTATAAATTTTTTAACTTTTAGGGGAGAAAAGATGTTGCATCAATATTCAATAATTTATTGAGAAGACAAATTGGTACAAGATCTCCAACTGTAGAACATATATGCATGAGGAAGGATGTACTGTTTGTACTAATTAAAGGGTAAGTCTAGAGGCTGTTAAACACCAATTAAACATCAGTACTTAAATTATTTACAAGGTTCGATATACTGTTTGTACTGATGAAAGGGTAAGTCTAGAGGCTGTTAAACACCAATTAAACATCAGTACTTAAATTATTTACAAGGCACGATATACTGTTTGTACTGATGAAAGGGTAGCTCTAGAGGCTGTTAAACACCAATTAAACATCAGTACTTAAATTATTTACAAGGCACGATATACTGTTTGTATTGATGAAAGGATAACTCTAGAGGCTGTTAAACACCAATTAAACATCAGTACTTAAATTATTTACAAGGCACGATATACTGTTTGTATTGATGAAAGGGTAACTCTAGAGGCTGTTAAACACCAAAAAACGTCAGTACTTAAATTATTTACAAGGCACGATATACTGTTTGTATTGATGAAAGGGTAACTCTAGAGGCTGTTAAACACCAATTAAACATCAGTACTTAAATTATTTACAAGGCCCGATATACTGTTTGTACTGATGAAAGGGTAACTCTAGAGGCTGTTAAACATCAATACTTATGGCCTAAAGAAAATAAAACTCTGTTTCTCAGGCCCTCCCGCATGAACCTTTTGGCTGCCACATGCTCTCTTTTTATAACCAATGTAAACTTAAAAAAATAAAAATTAAATGGTTTATGTCTGATATTTCACCCAAGTTAAAAACATTGATAAATTTGTCCCTTTAGTGCAAGAAGGCTTTGCAATGCTTTAGCATTGCAAAGCCTTCTTGCTCTCAAGGGACAAAATACACCACCATCCATGCTATTCTGTAGATTATGAGGCCTAAAACATAAACCAAGAATATAAACTTTTGATGGCAAAGAAATAATTACAGATATAAAAAATAAAATAAAAAAACGCTCGCCCGCATGCAATTTTACAAATAATGGCCTGAGAAACAGAAGATCTACTTTGTGTGTGGCCTATATTATTTACAAGGCGGGATATACCGTTTGTACTAATGAAAGGGTAAGTCAAGAGGCTGTTAAACAACGATACTTACATTATGTACAAGACAGAATATATTGTTTGAACTAATGAAATGGGTAAGTCTAGAGGCTGTTCAACTACAGTACTTATATATATGTATGAGACAGGATATATTGTTTGAACTAATGAAACGGTAAATCTGTCAAACAAGATATAATAGAATAAATGTCTGTATTGGATGTAGTGAGGCCAAACAGGTTGATAAATAAGGGGAATTTGGTGCATGTCGCAGTGATTTTTTTGACATATTACAAAAAATTATATACAATTTATTTACTCTACAACCCATATGCAATTAACAGATCAAATTTGTACTGAAGGTATGGTAAATGGTTTTGTGTTTGAAAATTATATTCAATTAACAGGGATATACAATTAAAAGATATCCAATTAAGTGGGCTCCACTGTACCATTATTCCATTAACCCCCTCCCCGCCCCCAACACTACTACAAATGTCACTTTCAATACACATATTTTTATTTCTCCAAACTAAATGTAATAATGTATATGGGACGGGATGTCTTGTAAAGTATTTACGCTTCAATGGAATATTTTTATACTGTACCAATGACCCAGACTTAGCTGGTGCTAACTCTAACAAAACCAGGGCCAAACACAAATTTTGCCCCCCAATCCCCAAAATTTGCATCCAAAACAAAAAGAAATCATGTCCTAAAGGACCTCCATACTACGCCCCCACTGCGCATGCGCAGTGTCACGGACGTCCCGAAATTGGCGCCAATTATCATTCTCTGTTTGGCCCTTCATCATTCAACATCTCACTGATCTTTGTGCTTGTAAATCTCAGTTTAAAGGATGCCAGACACTAAATTTTTGGAGAAATGGTGATTCTAAGGAGGATATAGAAGGAGGAGAGGAAAAAGAAGTGACAAAAAATAATCAGGGCTGTACTTAAAATTTTTTGATGAAATTATGTTAAGTTGCCTATTTTCGAGGCATGGGCCTCTTGTTGTCATTCTTGCTAAATGTTGCACTGCTTATTCAGTGTTTCCTCTCCCCTAGCCTTCTAAAGTCCCCCCTTGCAATTCTCCCATGCTTTTGGCATATTTTTGAGAAAGTTCATTTCTAAAATTTTCCTGGGAGAGTTGCTTGGATACAGAATGTTTTCTGTTATTTTCCCCATAGTTACGTTTTCACCCATGGGTGTATAAACGTTGTGTTCTGCATCTTCCATCTGATGTTCTGCAGATTCTCCCCTGGGAGTCTCTGTCTTGCATCAGATAGAGTGTAATTTTGATGACTGATTTCGGGCCAGTTTTTTCAGTGCCTGGAGTCATGTTTTCTGGTATTTTACACTGTTTACATTGGCAACAGCCTTTTTTGAGGGGGGTTGTTTGCCTTTGGTGTAGTTTATCTCACTATAAGATACATTTATATTATCCGTAAGTGTCTCATTAATTATTTAATATAAATTTAAAATTTTTGACCACACTTTGCCATCGGATCCATCGGGGCTCAACGTTACTTTTCAGCAACTTGGGCTTCGCTGAAAAAATATATTTTTATACTGTACCAATGACCCAGACATAGCTGGTGCTAACTCTTAAAATATAGGGCCAAACACAAATTTTGCCCCCCAATCCCCAAAATTTGCATCTAAAACTAAAGAAAACATGTCCTGAAAGGCCCTCCACACTTCGCCCCTACTGCGCATGCGCAGTGTCAAGGACGTTCCGAAATTGGCGCCATTAATCATTCTAAGTTTGGCCCTTCATCAGTTAACATCTGACTGATCTTTGTGCTTATAAATCTCAGTTTAAATGATGCCAGACACATAAATATTAGTGAAATGGTGATTCTAAGGAGGATAGAGAAGGAGGAGAGGAAAAGAATGTGTGACAGAATATTATCAGGGCTGTAACTTAAAATTTTTTAATGAAATTATGTTAAGTTACCTATTTTCAAGGCAGCAGCCATTTTGTTGTCATTCTGATTATTTAGTTACACTGTTTTTTAAGTGTTTTCCTCTCTCCCTGTCCTTTAAGTTCCCCCTTGCTATTCTCCCATGCTTTTGGCATAGTTTCTGTAATTATTATTACTAAAATTTCTTGGGAGTTTTAGCTGAATAACAGAATGAATTCTGTTCTTTCCCCATGTTTACGTCTTCACCTACGGGTGGTTAGGCGTTGTGTTCTGCATCTACCATCTGATGTTCTGCAGTTTTTTCCCTGGAAGTCTCTGTTTTGCATCAGATAGTGTATTTTTGGTAACTGATTTCGGGCCTGGGTGCCTGGAGTCTTATTTTAGTGTTTTTACACTCATTGTTTACATTTACAACAGCCCTCTGTGTGGGGGGGGATTTCTAAAGAATAATATCTTTATGTTATTTTAATCATAACTAGATACATTATTATTGTTCGTAAGTGTTGAATAAATTGTTTAAAATATTTTTAAAATTTTTGTCCACACTTAGGCTTGGGATCCATTGGGGCTGAACGTTACTTTTCAGAAACTTGGGCTGTTCTGAAAAAATATTTTTTCAAAATATTTTGATTTCAATTATTTTTTCTATATTAATGGATCATATTATTATTATGTATTTTGATTGCCAGGGGTTAGTGCGAGTACCAGGACTTGTTTTCTTTTCACATTGAAAGGATATTGATCAATTGTTTTAAGAGGAAGTCTTCCTCTGACTTTATTATCATTCTATATGTGGTCAGTGTACTCGCATTAACTCCTGTTCTGTATCGTATGATTTCGATGACAATATGGGAAGCGTATGTCATGGTATGTTGTTGGGGATTTGGACACTCCGGTCCTTTCCCCGCAGGGTCACTCTACTTTATCAATTTCTATTTCAGGCGATCAAGATTAGGGTGATGTATCTGTGATGTCTTCCAACAGTGTGCCTCCGTCATCACAATTAATGAAGGGCTAGCGGAAAAGTGCTCATGTAAATACGCCAATTGCCTAAGAGGACCCTAGTAGGTTCGACGGCCTTTGACGTCCGCTAGCTCGCCCGGTGTAGCGTCCATTCACCGAATGGTTCGGCAGCCGGGTTCGTCCGTTGCGGTCTAGAAGGAATTTTGGGGTGATGCGAGCGCTATAAATTAACTTAATGCACACCCAGTGACGGCGGATCGGAGGGAGAACGCAGGAAGCCTTTTAGTCCGGTTCATAGCTCGTTCCGGTCCATCCGGACGGCAAGCGAGAGAGGCCCCTCTCTCGTTCAACAACATCTGGCCCCAGATGTTGTGGTACAAAATGTGTCGCAAGCGGAGCATACGTCCGTCGCTCGGGACGCTCCGTTGTATAGGCAGTCCGCTGAGACTGCTAAGGCTTCCTCTTCTCGTCAGCGCACACGACCGCACCTTGGCTGCGTGACCGCCGATATATTACCAGCTTCGCCGATCAAGGATTATTCGGCGACCAGGTCACACCATCCAGTAGCCAGGGACATGAGGCCTGCAGACTCCGGACGTTCGCATAGGAAATGTGCGGGAGTAAACGTACACGGAGCTTCCGGCGGCAATGCATCGTAAGACCGCTACTGCACAGGCCTCGGGAACGGACGTGCTTTCCTTAATAGCACAGTTTATCGCAGCATCCCAGCATCAACTGAATCTGTCGCATATCTTTTATCCGACGATGCTGGGTCGGGACGCTCCGCGGAAGCGGGTACGGACGTCCGAAATTTTCATCCGGTCCGACGGGATACCGAAAGGGATTCGGAGGATTTCGAGCTTTCCCTTTCGGAACAACATATGCTGTTGTGTATGTCATCTGACTTGGTCTTCTACAGCTTCTTTCGTCGGACCAGAATGCTGCGATGCCGGATAAGAAACTGATAGCGTCGATGGACTTAGAAATTTTTGGTTCGGTTCAGGGACATCGTCCCTCAGTTCCGACATAGTCCAATAATGTCACAGAAACTTTCGAATTATTGAACGACGCTATATATATTATTATTTTATGCTTGCTATCCAAGCATTTCTGGTTTCTTGTTCGAAGAGTTATGGAGATGTCTTTCAAAAGTGTGCCTCTGTCGTCATAGTTAATGAAGAGTTAGCGGCAATAAGTGCTCATGGAATATGTCTATCGCCTACGGAGTGACATTCGCTAGCTCACCCGGTGTAGCGTACATTCATCGAATGGTTCGGCTGCCGGGTTCGTCCGTTGCGGTCTAGGAAGGAGATTTGGGTGATGCGAGCACTTTAATTACTTTAGTACTCACCCAGTGACGGCAGATTGAGGACAGATCGGAGGAAGCCTATTAGTCCGGTTCCTGGCTTGTCCAGGTCCGTCCGGGCTGTGAGCGAGAGAGGTCCCTCTCTCGCCCAACAACATAGGGGACCGCATGTTGTGGTTCAGATATTTTACATTCGGAGCATATGTCCGTTGGTCGGGACGCTCCGTTATATTGACAGTCCGAGAGACTGTCTTTAATGCTTCCTCATCCTCACAGCAGGGCACACGACCGCACATTGGCTACGTGACCTCGAGTATCCGATCAGTTTCGGCATTCAGTGATTCCACGGCGAATAGGTCGTGCCATCCGGTAGCCAAGGGACACGAGGCCTATACACTCCGTTCGCTCGCATATTGGTAGTATGCACGGGGTAACGATCACGGAGCTTCCAGCGGCAATGCATCGTAAGACCGCTTCTCCTCAGGCCTCAGTGACGGACGTGCTATCCGAGTTAGCACAGTTGTTTCGCAGCATCCCAGCAATTGACAGTTTCTCGGTCGAATCAGGAATTATCCGACGGCGCTGGGTCGGTGCGGTCCGCGATTGCATCAGCTACGGACGACCGAACGCTTTATAGGGTCCGACAGGATGGCGAAAGGGATTCGAAAGATTTCGAGTTTTCCCTTTAGTAGTATCGGAAGATGCCTTTCATATCTTCTGGCATTATCTTCCAGTGATTATTATTTCGGACTTCATTGCTGCGATCTTGGATAAGAGACTTATAGCGTCATTGGACTCGGATTTTTCGATCGGTTCAGGGACATTGTCCCTGACTTACCGACGCAGTCCAATATTGTCATTACAACATGTGTTTTATTTTTCGACGCTATATATATATATATATACAAGCCTGCTACTAAGCATGATAGTTTAGTTTCTTGTTCGCGTTGCTCATTTCTGCCATTTTATCATTTATACAAATAGTTTATTTTGGCAGAGCAGGGCATACCGAGAGTTCATATGCGTCTAGACGGTGTGATTAAAGACTGCATATATTCTTTTTCGCCGTTTATGTCTTTTCCAATTTCAATGTTGGGAACGACATTATGTATAGTAGACTTAACTTAGACGCTTTATTATACGTAATCCACCTTACTGAGGCGTTATCATTACGTCTTCAAGAAAAGATTTACGGGATATTATTCTCAATGTAATTTCTTTTGAGGGCAGTAGTTTGTTCACGTATAACTCCGCCCTTCAGTGGCTGATTGGAGTTAGTTAGACGTGACGCAGCCCTAGCTACATCCACACGCGTGGATAGTAAGGTTAAGAACTCTCTCAGAGTCGCTTCGTTCTCGGAGGAGCTTCTCTTCGACGGCAACTTTTCGGCAATCCATGAATTGCTCGATTTATACGTTCTCTTGTCTATCTAGTGTTACAAGAGATTCAGACTGGGGCAAACATTCGGTGGTTGACTCAGAGAGTGCCGCCGCAGTTGCCGGACCCGAGTGTGGCTGTTATGACGGTTGCCAGTCAAACAGATTGGGATATAATACTGATCCCTACGGATTCGAAGTGCCAGGGTCTTTGGGTTCCGCAGTCTTTTAGCAATCAGTTTAACTTCCGCGGAATAATGTTTTTTAGGCTTGCTTTATGTCATTGCATGAACATTATTCAGAAACGCATGCCCAAATTCCTGTCCTTTAATTCGACAGTAGTGGCGTATCTCCAGAACCAGGGAGGCACTCTTTCGTTTCCGTTATTCAATTTAATGGAAAGAATCCGTCTGTTGGTTATAGTACACCAAGTTCAGTTTTGGTCCGTCGTATTCCGGGTCGTCTGATTGTTTTATTGGACTCCCATTCTCTTACGGGTCGCTTGTTGCTGTCAGAATGGACTCTCAACAAACAAGTATTCAATCAGATTTGCTATCTATGGGAGCGCCCAATGATGATTTATTTATGACACAGCTTGCTAATCAATTGCAGACGTATGTGTTGGCTTGTCCAGATCTCTGAGCTAATATTGTTAACGCTCTATTGATCTATAGGATGGAATGATAGGATACGCGTATCCTCCGGCGCTGTTGTTTTAGCAGGTATTGCTAAGATAAACAACCACAATACATTTCTGTTGATAGCATCTCTATCTTCACAGAGATCATGAGTAATTTACTCTCTTGTCTACTGTGGGTCTTAACGTGAAATCTTCCTCTATGTGAGGATCTTTTTCACTGGGTAAATCGTGTCATCTTTATCACAACCAGCAAGGTCGCAACCTTCATGTATTCCGTTGTGTGGTCCGTATTGCATTGTAAGCACTCTACTGGACGAGCTTTGGACGCGATTTCTTACTATAGGAGATCCTCTTCTTCGCTATTCTATGCGGCTAAAGTGGAGGCTCTTCCGTCGTGGTGTAGGGATCATTATGTTCATATTGTTGATCCCTCCATACTACTCATTGCTTTTTTTTTTTTAGTATACTTGTTTCACAAGATCTACTGCAGCCTGTTATTATTTAGGTTATAGGTTTATGTTACCTCATACCTATGCACTCTACGATAGTTTACAATTGAGTCTTTTGTCTCTTTATCTAAGTCAGTTAGTAACTTTTTGATAAATAGACTTAGAATCTTTAGATTAAATTCCTATACGGATTTTAACTTCGGTTCTTATTTAGCTAAGTAATCATTTGAGCCTCTGGAAACAGTAGTTTTCAAATTCTGACCTTTTAGACAGTAATTCTGTTGGTTTCTCTTTTACTGTAGAGTCAGTGAGTTTCATGCACTATCGATGGATGATTTTCACTTTCATAGTTTCGGAATCAATACTTCCGTTACTATTTAGGTTGGATTGTTGCATAAGAGTTAGGCTCCTATTATCCGGAACCTATTATTTTAAGGTCCTTCCGTCTTCGTATGGGCATAGGCCTTTACTCTTTCCGGGTACAGTTTATGTATTTATAAACAGATATCTGTTTATTACAAAGGGCGTAAGCTTCTTCTGTCTTTGATGTCTAGTAGAAGGACGTTACGCTCCATTTTATTGTTAATGGATTCTATTAACTATCGGTACTGCTTATGGTATATCATTGACTTAGCAGTTGTGCTTAAGATTTCGGCTCATGAAGTAAGAGTTCTTCTACTTCTTGGGCTTACATTAATAGTGTCGCTATTATAGATTTTTGAAGGCCGCTCATTGCGCTCAGCCATCCACATTCATGAATTTTATCTTAGAAATATCGAGTCCATTTCTGGAGGCCTCTATTGTTAGGTCTATTATCTACTGCTCAGAATGTCATTCACTTAACAGTTGCTACTATAGCTAGGTAGGCTGTCTGTTTCGGCAGTGTCTCCGTTCTGCTGCCCTCTTCGCTCTGGGCTATTTGACCCAGGGCAAGAAAAAGGGGGGGGGGGGAGGGTGTTCCCTTGGGTCACCTGTTTTACTATGAAAACAAGGGGATACCTCCTCCGGAGTTAGTAATTCTGAGCTGTTATTGGGATGGTTGTTTAGTGAGAAGTTTAGGTTTTTAAAATTCATTCAAGTCTTAGTTTTTAAAGTATAGCTTTTGAATATTGCATATGTCAACGGACATGATTATGCAATCCTCAGACACTTTTAGGAGTATAAGAGTCTCTATTCTCTAGACTTACTTTATTTATTGGCTTACTTTAAAAATTATTAGTTTAAGGATTATATTGGATATTAATAGAGTACATGGATGTATGAAGCTCAATTTTGGAAGGTGTTGTATCTTTCTAATTTATCATAAATAAGAAAGATACATGTAAGGCCTATTACTTCTTTTTCCCTACAGGGGATGACTCTATTTTATTTTATTGAGCGTATTCCATTTTGCTCTATGTCCTTGGCCCTCCAGACTTTTTACTATTCAGCTATGTCTGGGTCATTGGTACAGTATAAAAATGTTAAAAAATTTATAGTAATTTATATATTTTTTATACTTACCAATGACCCAGACGGGGATGGCCCTCCCAGGAGTTGGTAACTCTTGCCTCCCCGCTGAGTACATAGCGCTTACCAGGCACTGGTTATTAGAATGATTAATGGCGCCAATTTCGGAACGTCCTTGACACTGCGCATGCGCAGTAGGGGCAAAGTGTGGAGGGCCTTTCAGGACATGTTTTCTTTAGTTTTAGATGCAAATTTCGGGGATTGGGGGGCAAAATTTGTGTTTGGCCCTATATTTTAAGAGTTAGCACCAGCTATGTCTGGGTCATTGGTAAGTATAAAAAATATATAAATTACTATAAATTTTTTAACTTTTTCAAAATTATTTTGATTTGCAATTGTTTTTTCATTTATTAATGGATCATGTTATTATGTATCTTTGTGTCAGGGGTTTGTGCGAGTAACTAGGACTTGTTGTTGACTTTTCACAATGAAAGGATATTGTTCAAATTGTAATGGGAAGAAATCTTCCTCTGACTTTCATGATCATTGTATTAATTGTAGTCAGTGTTCTCGCACTAATCCCTGTCCTATATGTCAATATTGGGATGAGAAACATTGGAAACGTGTGTTACGGTATGTTGTTTCTGGAGAAAGGGCTATGCCGGCTCTTTCTCCGCAAGGTCACTCTATTCTCTCAGTTTCTATTTCAGAGGAACAAGAACAGGGTGATGTTTCCATGTTATCTTCTACAAGTGTGCGTCCGTCGTCACAAATGAATTCAGAGCTAGCGGCAAAAGTGCTCATGGAGATTAGACAAATGTCGTCCGCTAGATCGCCCGTTGCAGCGTCCATTCACCGAATGGTTCGGCAGCCGGGTTCGTCCGATGCGGTCCAGGAGGAAAGTTTGGGTGATGCGAGCACTATAAACATACAAGGTGCACACCCAGTGACGGCGGATAGTAAGCGAGAACGGAGGAAGCCTTTGAGTCCGGTTCCTAGCTCGTCCAGGTCCAGCCGGGCCGCGAGCGAGAGAGGCCCCTCTCTCGTACAACAACATCTGGGACCAGATGTTGTGGTACAAAATGTGTCGCAAGCGGAGCATATGTCCGTCGCTCGGGATGCTCCGTTGTATAGGCAGTCCGCGGAGACTGCTAAGGCTTCTTCTTCTCGTCAGCGCACACGACCGCACCTTGGCTGCGTGACCGCCGATATCTTACCAGCTTCGCCGATCAAGGATTCTTCGGCGACCAGGTCACACCATCCGGCAGCCAGGGATTCGAGACCGATGGACTCCGTACGTTCGCATAGAAAAAGTATGCGGGAGCCATCTGATGCGGAGCTGCCCTCGGCGAAGCAGCGAAAGACTGCGCCTCCGCAGGTCTCGACGCCGGACATTCTTGTGCAGATAGCACAGCTTATTGCAGCATCCCAGCAGCCGACAGAAACGGTGTCGGATCGAGAATTATCCGACGGCGCTGGGTCGGTATGCTCCGCCGAAGCAACGGGGGCGGACGACCTGGAACATCATGAGGTCCGACCGGATGGTGAAAGGGATACGGATGATTTGGAGCTATCCCTTTCGGAACAACATAAAGCTGCCGTGGACTTCATCCGGCACTTTCTCCCTCAAGTTGTTCCGTCGGGCCAGACTGCTGCGGTTCCGGACAAGAGGATTATAGCGTCATTGGACTCTGAATTTTTTGAGCGGTTCAGGGACATCGCTCCCAAGTTTCCGTCGCAGTCCAATAATGTTGCAAGAACATTTGAATTATTGAACGACGCTATATTTAAACTTGCTTCCAAGACGGGGAAAGCAGGTTTCTTGTCCGCTAATACTCTCAACCTGCCTTTCATTAATGCAAGGAATAAATTCGACACGGCAGGACAGGGTATTCCGAGAGTTCCTCTGCGTATGGACGACAAGGCGGAAGACTTAGAGCTATCATTACCGTCGTCGGCTTCTATTCCAACCGCGGTGTTGGAAACAGCTATTGCGTCTAACAGAGCCAATTTAGATGCCTTATCTTACGCAGATCACCTTACTAAGGCGTTATCACTGTGCCTTCAAGGGAAAGAGTTTCAGGATATACAATCCTCTTTAAGACTTCTTTCAAGGGCAGTAGCTTATTCCACGTGTAAGTCCGCCCTTTCAGTGGCAAACCTGGAGTTGGTTAGACGTGACGCAGCCCCAGCTACATCCGCACTCGTGGATACTAAGGTGAAGAACTCTCTTAGAGTCTCTTCGGTCTCCGAAGAACTTCTCTTTGACGGCAAGCTTTCTGCTATTTATGATAAAATTACAAAGAAAGCTTCGGATTCTCTGTTGTTCAAATCTGCTTCTAAGAAGTCGGATACAGCAGACAAGAATAAGACAGGCACTTCTGGGTCTAATGCGCCCAAGAGAGGTTCCTATAGAGGTTCCGGTGCGTCCTCTTGGTCTTATTCGAGAGACCGTCAGGGTAGCGACTCTCGTTCGGGACGTCCTTCGGGCCGGGACAACCGGTCGGACGCCCCGAGGTCGACGGGGCGAGGTGCGGGTCGTGGAGGACGTGGTTTCTCCTACCGCAGGCCTCGCAGGTCCAGGAGGTGATGGCTTAAACCTCTATCGCGGACCGGTTGGCGGAAGGTTGTCGAGCTTTTCACAAGAATGGGCGTCGATTACGGACGACCCTTGGGTGAGAGGAGTGACTTCGGAAGGTCTAAAGATATCCTTCAAATGAAAGCCTCCATTAACTCGAAGTCCAAAGTGGACTCAACTTGCGTCAAATCCGCAGAAAAGAGACTCTCTGTTATCAGAGATGCAGTCTCTTTTAATGAAGAACGCGGTAGAGGTCGTAGAAAACCAGGAAACTCCGGGATTCTACAGCCATCTGTTTCTGGTTCCGAAACCAGACGGCTCGTTCCATCCAGTCATAGATTTGAGCTGGATAAACAAGCTGATCGTCGCTCGGAAATTTTATATGGAGACGATTCGGTCGGTCAGAGCGAGTATTCGGGTGAACGAATATGCAACAAGCATAGATCTCACAGATGCGTACTTTCACGTCATGGTACATCCGACATTCCGAAAGTATCTACGCTTCGCAGTCCTAGGAGTGGTGTATCAATTCCGGGCGATGTGCTTCGGATTGAATCTAGCACCCTGGGCTTTCACTCGGGTAATGAACTCGGTAATGATCTATTTCCGAGCTCATTCGTCTGCGGTAATGTCGGCCTACCTGGACGACATTCTTCAGAGGTACGGCAACGAGTTAACGCTTCAGAACGATGTTCAGAATCTACTTCTATTGCTCCGACGTCTCGGTTTTATAGTAAACGAGGAGAAGTCGGATCTGGTGCCGTCCAAGTCATTCACTCATCTGGGAATGAGCTTCGAGACGCACAACAATCTCGTTCGTCTGCTGTTAACCAGAGCGAAATTAATCAGTTGTTACGCTCGCTATTGTCTGCACGCAGACAAAGTCACAGCGAGAGAATTTATGAGACTGATAGGTCTGTGCGGAGCCGCTGCGGATCTCATTCCGATGGGGCGGCTATGCACACGTCCTCTCCAAATTTTCTTGACTCAGAATTGGAGTGTGAAAATTCATTCGCTCGACGTAGACGTTCTCTTGTCAGATCAAGTGAAACAAGAGATTCAGACTTGGGCAAACATTCAGTGGTTAACTCAGGGAGTTCCGCTGCAGTTGCCGGATCCGAGTTTTACCATTATGACGGATGCCAGTCAAACAGGTTGGGGTGCATCATTAATCCCAACGGATTCGAGATGCCAGGGTCTTTGGGATCCGCAATTCCTGGGCAAGCACATAAACATCAAGGAAATGATGTCAATTTGGCTTGCGTTACGTCATTGGATGGACATTATTCACAATGCTCATGTCCAAATCCTATCCGACAATACGACAGTAGTGGCGTATATGCGGAATCAGGGAGGCACTCATTCAGTTCCGTTGTTCAATCTAACGGAAAGAATCCTTCTGTTTGCGCTAGAACATCACGTTCTTCTTTTGGTCCGTCACATACCGGGTCGTCTGAATGTGCTAGCAGACTCCCTTTCACGAAAGGGTCGCTTGTTGCCGTCGGAGTGGACTCTCAACAAACAAGTATTCAATCAGATTTGCTACCAATGGGAACGGCCAATGATAGACTTATTTGCGACACATCTCAACAATCAGTTGCAGACGTATGTGTCTCCGTGTCCGGATCCAAGAGCATTTGCAGTAGACGCTCTGTCGATCCCTTGGGACGGAATGATAGGATATGCGTATCCTCCAGCGCCGTTAATTCAACAAGTATTGCTAAAGATAAAACAATCTCAATGCAAGATTCTGTTGGTAGCATCTCTGTCGCCACAGAGACCGTGGATAAATCTACTCAGGTGTCTGTTGTGGGACCTACCGCGAAAGCTTCCTCCACGGGAAGATCTTCTTTCGCAGGGGAAATCGTGCCAACTCCATCACAACCCGCAAGGTCTCAACCTTCACGTTTTTCCGTTGTGCGGTTCTTCTTGCATGGCAAGCACTTTACAGGACGAGCAGTGGACGCGATTTCTAACTGTAGGAGGACCTCCTCTTCGCTAAACTATGCGGCTAAGTGGAAGGTTTTTCGTCGTTGGTGTAGGGATCATTCTGTAGATATATTCGATCCCTCTATACCAGACATTGCAAACTTTCTAGTATACTTGTTTGACGAAATCAAACTGCAGCCTGTTACTATTAAGGGTTATAGGTCTATGTTATCTGATACCTATGCACATCATGATAGTTTACAAATTGGATCTAATGTCTCTTTTCTCTTTATCTAAGTTGGTTAGAAACTTCTCGATAAATAGACCCAGAACTCTTAGATTAATTCCTAAATGGAATTTAGCTTGGGTTCTTCTTAAATTGAAGGAAAAGCCATTTGAACCTCTTGGGACAGTAGATTTCAAATTCTTATCTTATAAGACAGCTTTTCTCTTAGCTTTCTCTTCTGCTAGAAGAGTCAGTGAGCTTCATGCACTGTCGGTTAATGATTCTCACTTTCGTAGTGTCGGGAACACTATCACCTTCACTACTAATGTGGGTTTTTTAGCTAAGAATCAGGCTCCTAATAAATATCCGGAACCTATTGTTATTAAGGCTCTTCCGTCTTCAGACGGGCGTAGGCCTTTACTCTGTCCTGTTAGAGCGTTACGTATCTATAAACAGAGATCTCAGTTTATCAGAAAGGGACGAAAACGTTTCTTTCTGTCTTTGATGCCTAATAGAAAGGACATTTCGGTCCATTCTATTGCTAGATGGATTCAATTAACTATCCGTACTGCTTATGAGAGTTTATCTTCTTCTCAGCAGTCTGTGCTTAAGATTTCCGCTCATGAAGTAAGAGCTCTTGCTACTTCTTGGGCTTATGCTAATAGTGTTGCTATTACAGATTTAATGAAGGCTGCTTATTGGTCTCAGCCATCCACATTCACAAATTTTTATCTCAGAAATATTGAGTCCATTTCTGGAGACCTGCATTGTTTAGGTCCGTTATCTGTTGCTCAGAATGTCGTCCACTAAACAGTTGCAACTATAGTTATGCAGGCTTTCTGTTCCGGCAGTGACTCCGTCCGGCTGCCCTCTTCGCTCTGGGCTATTTGACCCAGGGCAAGGGGAAGGGGGGGGGGGGGGGGGTGTTCCCTTAGGTCACCTGCTTTATAGTGAAAAGCAAGGGAATGCCTCCTCCAAGTCAGTATTTCTGAGTCGCTTCCGGGATGGTTTTAAAGTGTAATATTAATGTTAAAATTCATTCATGTCTTATTTTTAAAGTGTAGCTCGGTGTGAAGCATTTGTATATGTCAAGTGTCAAACGGGCTTTAATATACAATACTCGGACACTTTTAAATGACTATAAAGAGTCTCAATTCTCTGGACTACTTTATTTATTGGCTTACTTTAAAAATAATTAGTATAAGGGATATACTGGATGTTAATAGAGAACATGAATATTATTGTGCTCAATTATTAAGGGTATTGTATCTTTCTAATTTAATATTAAATAAGAAAGATACATGTAAAGCCTAATACTCCTTTTCTCCTTAAGGGGTTACCTCTTTATTATATAGTTGAGCTTATTGGATTTTCCTCTATGTCCTAGGCCCTCCAGCCTGTTTACTATTCAGCTAAGTCTGGGTCATTGGTACAGTATAAAAATGTTAAAAAATTTATAGTAATTTATATATTTTTTATACTTACCAATGACCCAGACGGGGATGGCCCTCCCAGGAGTTGGGAACTCTTGCCTCCCCGCTGAGTACATAGCGCTGACCAGGCACTGCCAGTAAGAATGATAATTGGCGACAATTTCGGGACGTCCGTGACACTGCGCATGCGCAGTGGGGGGGTAGTATGGAGGTCCTTTAGGACATGATTTCTTTTTGTTTTGGATGCAAAATTTGGGGATTGGGGGGCAAAATTTGTGTTTGGCCCTGGTTTTGTTAGAGTTAGCACCAGCTAAGTCTGGGTCATTGGTAAGTATAAAAATATATAAATTACTATAAATTTTTTAACTTTCTAAGCGAATTCGAATGTTACAATTTATAACCGTGCACTATTACCGTGCACTATTCTTTTTTAAAAAATGATAGTAGGTCTGTGCGATTTCGGAAAATAGGGTGTTTCTGTTCAATCAATCAGAACACGGGAAAGACACGTGACATCTAATATTAGGCGATAGCTATGTCTCCCCTTCCCAAAAGGGAGACATCTTGTTTTAGTGCATCTTCTTCTATTTCTTCTTCTTCTTCTTCTCATACAAACTTTGTCCGAGGCATAACTTTTTTGTCTTTTGACCTGGACCTTAGATATTTGGCATGTGGATGTATCACCATGAGCCGGTGTGTCGTGTATTATAGTGTTCTTCATGTGACCTTGACCTTTGACCTGAAGGTTAGATTTATGTGCTTTTTAAAGGAAACTTTGTCCGGGGCATAACTTTTTTGTCTTTTGACCTAGACCTTTGATATTTGGCATGTGGATGTATATGCCGGTGTGTCGCGTACCATAGTGACCTTCATGTGACCTTGACCTTTGACCTGAAGGTCAGATTTATGTGCTTTTTAGCTCACTGAAGACAGCTTAACTTATCACTTGCCGTCCGTCGTCGTCTGTCATCGTGAACATTTTTATGTGTACCCATACTATGTATGGTACACATAATGCCGGCATCCGGAGTGACCATCCGTCGTTCGTCCATCCTTTGTCCGTCTGTCTGTCCATCTGTCCATCCGTCCATCTGTCCGTCCGCCGTCCGTATCCATTTCTTTGGCATTCGATAACTTTAAAAATATTGCTTGGATTGTCAAGTTACTTTATATTTGTGTTCAGGTTACTGATGTGCCGAGCTGTATAGTTTTTGGTGTAAATCGGATAATTTGATCCTGAGATATTAACCCTTTATCCTTCAAATTGAAAATTACTCCAATCCCTTTGGCATTCGATAACTTGAAAAATATTGCTTGGATTGTCTAGTTACTTTATATTTGTGTTCAAGTTACTGATTTGCTGAGCTGTATAGTTTTTAGAGTAAATCTGATGATTTGATCCCAAGATATTAACCCTTTATCCTTCAAATTGAAAATTCCTCCAATCCCTTTGGCATTCGATAACTTGAAAAATATTGCCTGGATTGTCAAGTTATTTTATATTTGTGTTCAGGTTACTGATGAGCCGAGCTGTATAGTTTTTGGTGTAAATGTGATAATTTATTCCTATGATATTAACCCTTTATCCTTCAAATTGAAAATTCCTCCAATCCCTTTGGCATTCGATAACTTGAAAAATATTGCTTGGATTGTCAAGTTACTTTATATTTGTGTTCAGGTTACTGATGTGCCGAGCTGTATAGTTTTTGGTGTAAATCTGTTATTTTGATCCTGAGATATTAACCCTTTATCCTTCAAATTGAAAATTTCTCCAATCCCTTTGGCATTTGATAACTTGAAAAATATTGCTTGGATTGTCAAGTTAGTTTATAATTGTGTTCAGGTTACTGATGTGCTGAGCTGTATAGTTTTTGGTGTAAATCTGATAATTTGATCCAGAGATATTAACCCCCTTTATCCTTCAGATTGAAAATTCCTCCAATCCCTTTGGCATGAGATAACTCAAAAAATATCAATCCGATTGTCATGTTACATTATATATTTATTCAGGTTACTGATGTGCTGTGCTGTATAGTTTTTTATGTAAATCTGATAATTTACTCCGGAGATATTAATTTCTATATGTACCCATACCTTGTATGGTGTACATAATGTCGGCATCCGTGGTGGTCCTCCGTCATACAGCTTTCTACTAGTTGCGCGTATGGGTGCACATCTGACGATTTCATCGGCCTATTTTTCAAATGACTTCTCCTCTGAAACCACTGGTCCGATTTTCACTAAACTCCATGTGCATGTTCATTACTATATGGCAATTCAGGTTTGTTCAAATGAAATGGCCACGTCTTTTGGGGGCTCTGTATGGGGCATAACTCTGAGAGCACCGTATGAATTATAGAAAAATTATTAAAAAAATCTTCTTCTCCAGAACCAGTAGGCAGAATCATTTGATATTTGGTATACAACATTATAGGGTGGATCTGATTCAAGTGTGTTCAAAACGGCCCCCCTGGGTTCATATTTGGGCTCACTATAGAAGCCCAAATTCGAACCTGGTGCATTTCAGGCAAATTTCTTAAAGAATCTTCTTCTCCAGATCCAGCAGGCAGAATCTTTTGATATTTGGTATGCAACATTGTGGGGTGGATCTGATTCAAGTTTATTCAAATCGGCTCCCTGGATTCACATTTGGGCTCAGTATAGAAGCCCGAATTCGAACTTAGTGCATTTCAGGCAAATTTCTTAAAAAATCTTCTTCTCCAGATCCAGCAGGCAGAATCTTTTGATATTTGGTATGCAACATTGTGGGGTGAATCGGATTCAAGTTTGTTCAAATCGGCTCCCTGGATTCACATTTGGGCTCAGTATAGAAGCCCGAATTCGAACTTAGTGCATTTCAGGCAAATTTCTTTAAAAACCTTCTTCTCAAGATCCAGCAGGCAGAATCTTTTGATATTGGATTGCAGCATGCTTAGGGGGTGAGATTCAAGTTTGTTCAAATCGCCTTCCCTGGATTCATATTTGGGCTCACTGTAGAAGCCCAAATTCGAACTTCGTGCATTTCAGGCAAATTTCTTGAAAAAAAAATCTTCTCCAGATCCAGCAGGCAGAATCTTTTGATATTTGGTATGCAACATTGTGGAGTGGATCTGATTCAAGGTTGTTCAAATTGGCTCCCTAGGTTTATATTTGGACTCAGTATAGGAGCCCAAATTTGAACGTAGTGCATTTTGGGCAAATTTCTTTGAAAATCTTCTTCTCAAGATCCAGTAGGCAGAATCTTTTGATATTGAGTATGCACCATGCTTAGTGGGGTGAGATTCAAATTTGTTCAAGTCAAGTCCCTGGGTTCATATTTGGGCTCCCTGTGGTAGCCCGAATTATAACTTAGTTCAAAATGGGGAATTTTCTTAAAAATCTTCATCAGATCCAGCAGTCGGAATGTTTTGATATATGGTATGCAGCATCCTTATGAGGGTGAGATTCAAGTTTGTTCAAGCCATGCCTCTAGGTCCATATTTGGACTTACTGTGGGAGCTCAAATTGTAACTTAGTTCAAAATGAGGAATTTTCTTTAAAAATCTTCTTCAGATCCAGCAGTCGGAATGTTTTGATATTTGGTGTGCAGCATCCTTAGGGGGGTGATATTCAAGTTTGTTGAAGCCAAGTCCCTGGGTTCATTTATGGGCTCCCTGTGGGATTCAATATGAGGAATATTCTTTAAAAATCTTTTTTTTTTTAGATCCACTGGTCAGAATCTTTGGATATTTGGTATAAGCTTTTCTTAGGAGGAGCAGATGCAACTTGTTGTAATCAATTCTCTGGGTTGATATTTAGGCTACTATATCAGGTGAGCACCCTCAGGCCCCCTGGGGCCTCTTGTTCTTAGGAGGAGGTGGCTGCATTGATGATACCTCCTTTTGTGGTGTTGAAGGAGGAGTAGTGGAGGGCTGACTTGGTTTCTAAGGTCTATCCCTCGCTGCTGCAAGTTGTGAAGATCTCTTTGGCGTTGTGTATAGGTAGTGGCTACTAACACTTTCTATTGCTACTCTGAACGACTTTTCGTTGAGCCCGCGGTTTTCCAAGTTTATGATCGTGGCTAGTAGGAATGTTCGGTGGTCGTCTTCTCTGACCTCCTAGGATGCTTTCCACGGACTCTGCAGTGTTTGCTTCCTGGATGGTGTCCCAGTTGGAAAAGGCAGCAAGAGCGGGTTTAGCGACATGTGCGATGTCTGACTCAACTTCCTGCTCCACAAACAGACCTTCCTCCTCCATCTCCTCTTCCGAGGAAGAGTGCGATGGGCTGGAGATAGGACTGTAACCTGGCAAACCAGCATCCTCCGGACCTTCCACTGGAGTGGAAGGAGCCAAGCTGAACGTGGAACGGCCAGTAGTAGCAGGCATTGAGCTTTCAACGCCATGGTTAGCCTCCCTCTCTTCCTTTTCCGTCCTTCTCTTTTCCATGAACTCTGTCAGTCGTCAGGCACCCCGCCGTCTGGTGGAAGGTCCTTTCTTTTTCTTTCTTTTCTTCTTGATCTCGGCCATTTCTGTCTTTTTGGCATCATCCAGCAAATCAGTGTCACTTGGAGGGTGACCAGTGGCAGGGGAAATCCCCTCACGAAAAGGTGCTACACCTCTCCAAGGACGTCGGTTCGGTTTCTTTCTCAAAATCCACTGTCAGGTGAATTTCACCCTTGAGCAGCTGGATACTCCAGTTGGTAGCAAGGGTAGCCATCACTCTGACCAGTGTTTCTTGGATTACAATTTGGAGCTCCACTGTCAAGTTGTTATCACCTTGGAGTCCAAGGTGCGAATAAAGTAAAGAATGTGAGCAACTATTTCTGAGCTTTGGAAAAAATCACACCCCTACAATTTTTCACACTTGTGAAATGGAAACAGCGACTGCGGGTGTGTTTTTTCACACACTTGCATTTTCCCCAGATGTCACCGTGACTATGTTGAAGACAGTTACATATTAATTAACTGGTAGAGTGGTAAATTATTTTTGGTCCTTAAAATTTCTTTAAGCATCTTTGCCTTGTTACAATTTATGGGAGAGTGCCAGGCACTCTCCCATAAATTGTAACAAGGTAAATCGTAACAAATAAAATTATATCACTTCAAAGGTAATATGAAACACATCCACAGAATATGAAGCCTTTAAATTGTGGTACTGGCACTTCAGGAGAAAGCCCAAATCTGGGCTTCCAGCACTTTACCAGTTAAATGACATATATTCTGCCATGGATAATAATGAGATAAGTTGTATGTGTCCAAATAGTTACTGATCATTAGTAATTATTTGGACACGTATAAGTTAGTAAAATGGCCACTCACCTGGAGACCATCCGATCGGTCAGAGCGAGCATTCGAGTGAACAATTATGCTTCGAGCATAGATCTCAAGGATGCATACTTTCACGTCAGGGTACAACCGGCATTCAGAAAGTATCTTCGCTTCGCTGTCCTAGGAGTCATTTATCAGTTCCGAGCAATGTGCTTTGGTCTGAATCTAGCACCCTGGACCTTCAATCGAATAATGAACTCGGTAATGACTCATTTTCAAGCTCATTCGTCTGTGGTAACGTCGGCCTACTTGGACGACATTCTTAGAGGTACGGCAACAAGTTAACGCTTCAGAACGATGTTCAGGGTCTGCTTCAATTGCTCTGATGCCTCGGTTTCATAGTAAACGTGAAGAAGTCGGATCTAGTGCCGTCCAAGTCATTCACCCACCTGGGAATGAGCTTCGAGACGCACAGCAATCTCGTTCGTCTGCCGTTAAACAGAGCGAAATTAGTCAGTTGTTACGCTCCCTTTTGTCTTCACTCAGATGTAGTAACAGCGAGAGAATTCATGAGATTGACAAGTCTAATTCCGATGGGGTGGCTATGCACTCGTCCACTCCAGATATTTTTTTACTCAGAATTGGAGTGTGAAGACTCATTCGCTCGAAACGAACATCGTCTTGTCGAATTAAGTGAAAAACAAGAGATTCAGACTTGGGCAGATATTCAGTGGTTAACTCAGGGAGTACCACTGCAACTGCTGGATCCGATTTTTACGATAATAACGGATGCGAGTCAAACAGGTTGGGGCGCAACTTCGAGCCCAACAGATTCGAGGTGCCAGGGTCTTTGGGATCTGCAGTTCCTAAACAAGCACATAAACATCAAGAGATGATGTCAATTTGGCTTGCGCTACTTCAGTGGATGAACATTATTCAGAATTCGCATGTCCAAATTCTGTCCGACCATTCAACAGTAGTAGCGTATATTCGGAACCAGGGAGGCACTCATTCCATTCCGTTGTTCAATCAAATGGAAAGAATCCTTCTGTTTGTCCTAGAGCATCAAGTTCTTCTATCGGACCGTCATATTCTGGGTCGTCTGAACGTTCTAGCAGACCCCCTTTCTCGGAAAGGTATGTTGCCGTCAGAATGGACTCTGAACAAACTAGCTACCAATGGGATCGTCCTATGATAGACTTATTTGCGACGCATCTCAACAATCAGTTGCAGATGTATGTGTCGCCATACCCAGATCCTCAAGCATTTGCAGTAGACGCCCTCTCGATCTCTTGGGACGGAATGATAGGATACGCATATCCTCCAGCTCCGTTGATTCAACAGATATTGCTAAAAATCAAGCAATCTCACTGCAAGATTCTGTTGGTAGCATCTCTGTCACCCCAGAGACCATGGATAAATCTACTCAGGTGTCTGTTGTGGGACATTCCGCGGAAGCTTCCTCCATGGGAGGACCTTCTTTCGCAGGGGAAATCGCGCACACTGCATCACAACCCGCAAGGTCTCAATCTTCACGTATTTCCGTTGTGCGGTCCTTCTTGCACGGCAAGCATTTTACAGGACGAGCAGTGGATGCAATTTCTAACTGTAGGAGGACCTCCTCTTCGCTAAATTATGCTGCTAAGTGGAAGATTTTCTCTCGATGTAGTAGGGATCATTCTGTTGATTTTTATGAACCCTCCATTCCAGACATTGTTAATTTTCTGGTCTACTTGTTTGACGAGATCAAACTGCAGCCAATAACTATTAGGGGTTATAGGTCTATGCTATCGGATACATATGCTTATCATGATAGCTTACAGATTGGATCTAATGTCTCTTTATCTAAGTTAGTGAAAAACTTTTCGATAAATAGACCTAGACCCTTAGGTTAATTCCTAAGTGGAATTTAGCTTGGGTTCTTCTGAAGCTAAAAGAAGCGCCATTTTGAACCTCTTGGTACAGTGGATTTCAAATACTTAGCTTTTCTCTTTGTCTTCTATTCTGCTAGAAGAGTTAGTGAGCTTCATGCACTATCTGTTGATGATTCTCACTATTGTAGTGTTGGTAATACTATTACATTGACCACTAATGTTGGATTTTTGGCTAAGAATCAGGCTCCTAATAAGTACCCTGAACCTATTGTTATTAAGGCTCTTTCGTCTTCAGACGGTCATAGGCCTTTGCTTTGTCCAGTCAGAGCTATGCGTATTTACAAACGAAGATCTGAGTTTATCAGAAAGGGATTTCTTTCTGTCTTTGCTGCCTAATAGAAAGGACATTATGGTCCATTCTATTGCAAGGTGGATTCAATTAACTATCCGTACTGCTTATGAAAAATTATCTTCATCTCAGCAGTCTGTGCTTAAGACTTCGGCGCATGAAGTAAGAGCGCTGTCTACATCTTGGGCTTATGCTAATAGTGTTGCTATTACCGATTTGATGAAGGCTGCATATTGGTCTCAGCCTTCTACGTTCACAAAGTTTTATCTTAGAAATATTGAGTCCATTTCTGGCGACCTGCGTTGTTTAGGTCCGTTATCTGTTGCTCAGAATGTCGTCCACTAAATCGTTGCAACTATAGTTATGCAGGCTTTCTGTTCCGGCAGTGTCTCTGTCCCTGCTGCCCTCTTCGTTCTGTGGTATTTGACCCAGAGCAAGGGGAGGGGGTGGGGGGGGGTCCCTTATATCACCTGCTTTATAGTGAAAAGCAAGGGAATACCTCCTCTGGAGTCAGTAATTCCGAGTCGGTGCCGGGATGATTTTAAAGTGTAAAGCTAATGTCTATCTCATTTATGTAATATTTTTTAAGTGTAGCTCGGTGTGAAGCATTTGTATATGTCTTGTGTCATACGAGCGTTAATATACAATCCTCAGACATTTTTAAATGAGTATAAAGAGTCTATTCTCTGGACTATCTTTATTTATTGGCTTTCCTTTAATAAATTAGTATAATGGGTTATACTGGATGTTAATAGAGATCATTGATGTTATTGTGCTCAATTACGGAATGGTATTGTGTCTTTCTTGTTTGGTATAAACAAGAGAGATACATGTAAAGCCTGTTCTCCTCTTCTTGAGGGGATAATTCTGTTTACATGTAATTGAGTGTATTGGATTATCCTTTATGTCCTAGGCCCTCCAGCCTTTTTTCTATTCAGCTAAGTCTGGGTCATTGGTACAGTATAAAAATGTTAAAAAATTTATAGTAATTTATATATTTTTTATACTTAACAATGACCCAGACGGGGATGGCCCTCCCATGATTTGGGAACTCATACCTCCCCCACTGATTACATAACGCTTACCAGGCTCTGGTTGTAAGAATGAGAATTTGGCTCCAATTTCGGACTTCCTTGACACTGCGCATGTGCAGTGGATAAAAGTATGGAGGACCACATAGGACATCTAATTTTTGGATTTTGATGCAAATTTTGGGGATTGGGGGGCGCAAAATTTGTGTTTGGCCCTAGAATTTAAGAGTTAGCACCAGCTAAGTCTGGGTCATTGGTAAGTATAAAAAATATATAAATTACTATAAATTTTTTTACTTTTTGGAATTTTGCTGAAAAACATGGCCGACAGTGGCCATCTTGGATTTGGCATATAAATTGTGAACATTTCCATTAGCAGAACCTTCAGGCTGCCAAATTTTATATGTAATTTTGATATGCTGTCTAGATGGAAGTTATTAAATTTTTCTGCATTCCGTTTAAAAAGATGGCAGCCACTGGCCATCTTGGATACAACATAAATTGTCAACAGTTCCATTAGTACACCCAACAGTCCCCATCCTTTACCTGATTTTTAGCTCATCTGACTGGGGAGATTCAAGTTTGTTCAAGCCATGTCCCTAGGTCCATATTTGGGCTAGGGCTGCACGGTATTCGAATTTTGGTACCAGTGACGGTATTGAAAACAATACCGTGGTATACCGGTATACCGTGAAACAGTTCAGATTGAAAACAAAATAAAACTGAAATACATGTACCTTACTTTTATCAAAGTGCTTGATAAATGTGATGTACAACTACAAGGTCCCAGGTGAAAAACAACTCATGTAATTCGGTACGTTCTAAGTGCTGAGTTTACTCTGAATGTAACAGAATTTTGGAGTTCATTAATTCGTTGTTTTTCACCAATCTGACAAAAAGTGTTTCAGATCACACATATTCACAATTGCGAAATGTGCAACAATTTTTGTCAAATATGACAGACGTGTGACGGCATCACTGAGAGAAAACATTGTCGGCTGTGATTGACACCTGCAGACTGTCATGAAACTGAAGGGTGATCACGTCTTGGAGGCGTGCTTAATATCAACAGACTGACTGGCCTGACATATGACAGCTGACATTTGACATTGTCATCTGAGGAAGTTTACTGCAGGAAGATAGGAGAAGGGGAGGAGCTACTAATGGTTGTTTGTGTAACCAGACCCTTGGAATTCCATCAATTGGACACACGTTTTGATAAAAAAGTTTTGTTTGCTACTGTTTTTCATGAAGCCACATATACGCAATTAGCACAGTGACTGGCTCAGTAATTAAATGCTTATCAGTCAAGAGAGGTTGACCATGTTTTTACAGGAATGAAATTGACAAAGACAAATTTACTTATATCCGAGATTCAGATGAAAGCCAGTAAACCCAATGATAATTTTTTTATGGCTTATTTTCGTATTAAACAATAGGTTCAATAACTTTGTAGACATGGATTATTGTCGTTCTTCCATTCAAATCACTCATTTCCCAGATCAGTAAGTAATACTTCTATCTGTTGCTCCAAAAGTATCTTTTTTATTCATGATATCCCTTGCATTTAATATGTGTTTGCCCTATTTTTATTCATGATATCCCTTGCATTTAATATGTGTTTGCCCTATTTTTATTCATGATATCCCTTGCATTTAATATGTGTTTGCCCTATTTTCGCGCATTATTTATATTTTTATTTCAAGAAAATGCGAATTTCAAATCATAGTACCGGACCCAAAAATTGTATACCGTTACTCACGGTATACCGGTATTCATTTTTGATGGACGGTTTTTAACCGGTGACGATTTCAATACCGGTACCAACCGGTATACCGTAATACCGTGCAGGCCTAATTTAAGCTCACTGTGAGAGCTCGAATTGTAGCTTAGTTCAAAATGAGGAATTTTCTTAAAAAATCTTCTTCTTCAGATCCAGCAGTCGGAATGTTTTGATATTTGGTGTGCAGCATCCTTGGAGGGGGGGGGGGGGGGGGGGAGATTCAAGTTTGTTAAAGCCAAGCCCCTGGTTTCATATTTGGGCTCCATGTGGGAGCCCGAATTATAACTTAGTTCAAAATGAGGAATTTTCTTTAAAAATCTTCTTCAGATCCAGCAGTTGGAATGTTTTGATATTTGGTATGCAGCATCCTTAAGGGGGTGAGATTCAAGTTTGTTCAAGCCATGTCCGTAGGTCCATATTTGGGCTCCCTGTTGGATCTCGAATTGTAACTTAGTTCAAAATGAGGAATTTTTCTTTAAAAATCTTCTTCAGATTTAGCAGTCGGAATGTTTTGATATTTGGCATGGAGCATCCTTAAAGGGGTGAGATTCAAGTTTGTTCAAGCCAAGTCCCTGGGTTCATAGTTGGGCTCACTGTGGGAGCCCGAATGATAACTTAGTTCAAAATGAGGAATTTTCTTTAAAAATCTTCTTCTTCAGATCCAGCAGATGAATGCTTTTGATATTTGGGAGCTTGAATTGTAACTTAGTTCAAAATGAGGAATTTTCTTAAAAAAATCTTCTTCAGATCCAGCAGTCGGAATGTTTTGATATTTGGCGTGCACCATTCTTGGGGGGAGGGGGGGGGGAGGAGATTAAAGTTTGTTAAAGCCAAGTCCCTGGGTTCATATTTGGGCCCCCTGTGGGAGCCCGAATTATAACTTAGTTCAATATGAGGAATATTCTTTAAAAATCTTCTTTTTTTTTTTTTAGATCCACTGGTTAGAATCTTTGGATATTTGGTATAAGCTTTTCTTAGGAGGGGCAGATGCAACTTGTTGAAATCAATTCCCTGGGTTGATATTTAATCTACCTTGTCAGGTGAGCACCCTCAGGCCCCCCTGGTGCCTCTTGTTTCGGATTTCATATGTAGCTTTTGTGTGATGTCTTTTCTGAAGAAACTTGAGTGAATGACTTGGCATTACTTGATCTTTCTATATAGCTCAGTCCCTTCTTAACCAAGTTGAACTGCTGTGTCATTAACACTTTAATTTTTTGTTTAAAGGCCTAAAAAAGTTAAAAATACGCTTTTCGGGCCCTCACGCATGCAAGCCAGAAAATAAACAATATGTCATTTGCAGAATAAGGTTCCCAGAGGGCAAGTTTGCTGATGCTATCCCATACAGTGGGCCAATTTATCCTCTGGGTACCTTCTTCTGTTTAGGTTTGAGAACCTGATTCAGACTGAGGTTCACAGATGGTAAATTTAGTGATGCTACCCTGCTGTGCAGGGTAGCATTACCAAATTCACCCTCTGGGGGACCTCATTTTGTAGATGACAGTCTGCTTATTTTGTGGCTTGCCCGCATGGTCCTTGCATGCTCTTTTTTTATAACTAATGTAAACTTAAAAAAAATAAAAATTGAATAGTTTTTGTGTGATATTTTTTACCCAAGTTAATAAAACAGGTAAAATTTTCCCTTGTCTTCAGTACAACAAGGATTTGCAATGCTTTAGCATTGTAAAGCCTTCTTGCACTCAAGGGACGAAATACACCACCACCCATGTTATTTTGTAGATTATGAGGCCTAAAACATTAAACAAACCAAGAACCTGAACCTTTAATGGCAAAGAAACAGTTACAAAAATAAAAAATGAAATAAAAATATCCCCGCCCACATACAATTTTACAAAAAATGGCCTGTTAAACAGATCTACTTTGTAGGGCCTAAAGCCATTTGTATTGAAATTTGTTTATGTAATAAATATGGAAACTCTGACTTGTAAAAAAAAAACTGTTGAGTGGCAAATGATTCGTTGGAGATAAACATTTCAATCTTTTGAAACATTTCAAACTGTTTTCAGGGATTAAAATATGAAAGAGCACCCTCCCCCTCCACCTCCCCCCCCCCCCCCCCCATCCAAAATTATGGAAAAATTGCTGAGAAACAAGAATTATTTTTAATAATTTAATTTAATTCTTAAATTTTGTGATTGCAGGTATGAAACCCAAGAGGTAGCATTGAACTGTGGTTTGATGTTAAGAGAATGTTGTAGATATGAAGCTTTGGCCAAGACGATGCTGATGTCACCACATTTCTATAATTTTTTTAATTATGTTGAAGTTTCAACATTTGATATTGCATCAGATGCCTTTTCAACTTTTAAAGTAAGTCCAATACCTCGTCTTGATTTATTTCATCATATTGTCTGTCCTGGCATGTTCAGTTGAAAGTAGAAGTCCCATCACAATTAACACAGAAAATGCTCATTAATTAATGCATTTACTGCAGAAGAATGAAGTAGTCTGAAATCAGGCATTGTCAAAGTACCGCCGGTACCAAACATAACCGGTACTGGGCAGGGATGTGGCTGGAGGGTTTCAGTTGGGGGGGTGCTACCGGTGTAAATTCCAGCTGTGAGTAGTTTCGATAGGGGGTTGCCCTGCAGTTCTGGGTGATATCTTTTAACCCTTTAACCAACGAATCGCCCGCATCCGTCCGCGTAATATGCAAATACAGCCGCTGAAAAAATATTATATTTTTATACTGTACCAATGACCCAGACATAGCTGGTGCTAACTCTTAAAATATAGGGCCAAACACAAATTTTGCCCCCCAATCCCCAAAATTTGCATCTAAAACTAAAGAAAACATGTCCTGAAAGGCCCTCCACACCTCGCCCCCACTGCGCATGCGCAGTGTCAAGGACGTTCTGAAATTGGCGCCATTTATCATTCTAAGTTTGGCCCTTCATCAGTTAACATCTGACTGATCTTTGTGCTTTTAAATCTCAGTTTAAATGATGCCAGACACATAAATATTAGTGAAATGGTGATTCTAAGGAGGATAGAAAAGGAGGAGAGGAAAAGAATGTGTGACAGAATATTATCAGGGCTGTAACTTAAAATTTTTTAATGAAATTATGTTAAGTTACCTATTTTCAAGGCAGCAGCCATTTTGTTGTCATTCTGATTATTTAGTTACACTGTTTTTTCAAGTGTTTTTCCTCTCTCCCTGTCCTTTAAGTTCCCCCTTGCTATTCTCCCATGCTTTTGGCATAGTTTCTGTAATTATTATTACTAAAATTTCTTGGGAGTTTTAGCTTAATAACAGAATGAATTCTGTTCTTTCCCCTTGTTTACGTCTTCACCTACGGGTGGTTAGGCGTTGTGTTCTGCATCTACCATCTGATGTTCTGCAGTTTCTTCCCTGGAAGTCTCTGTTTTGCATCAGATGGTGTATTTTTGGTAACTGATTTCGGGCCTGGGTGCCTGGAGTCTTATTTTAGTGTTTTTACACTCATTGTTTACATTTACAACAGCCCTCTGTGTGAGGGGGGGATTTCTAAATAATAATATCTTTATGTTATTTTAATCATAACTAGATACATTATTATTGTTCGTAAGTGTTGAATAAATTGTTTAAAATATTTTTAAAATTTTTGTCCACACTTAGGCTTGGGATCCATTGGGGCTCAACGTTACTTTTCAGAAACTTGGGCTGTTCTGAAAAAATATTTTTTCAAAATATTTTGATTTCAGTTATTTTTTCTATATTAATGGATCATATTATTATTATGTATTTTGATTGCCAGGGGTTAGTGCGAGTACCAGGACTTGTTTTCTTTTCACATTGAAAGGATATTGATCAATTGTTTTAAGAGGAAGTCTTCCTCTGACCTTATTATCATTCTATATGTGGTCAGTGTACTCGCATTAACTCCTGTTCTGTATCGTATGATTTCGATGACAATATGGGAAGCGTATGTCACGGTATGTTGTTGGGGATTTGGACACTCCGGTCCTTTCCCCGCAGGGTCACTCTACTTTATCAATTTCTATTTCAGACGATCAAGATTAGGGTGATGTTTCTGTGATGTCTTCCAACAGTGTGCCTCCGTCGTCACAATTAATGAAGGGCTAGCGGAAAAGTGCTCATGTAATACGCCAATTGCCTAAGAGGACCCTAGTAGGTTCGACGGCCTTTGACGTCCGCTAGCTCGCCCGGTGTAGCGTCCATTCACCGAATGGTTCGGCAGCCGGGTTCGTCCGTTGCGGTCTAGAAGGAATTTTGGGGTGATGCGAGCACTATAAAATTAACTTAATGCACACCCAGTGACGGCGGATCGGAGGGAGAACGGAGGAAGCCTTTAGTCCGGTTCATAGCTCGTTCCGGTCCATCCGGACGGCAAGCGAGAGAGGCCCCTCTCTCGTTCAACAACATCTGGCCCCAGATGTTGTGGTACAATGTGTCGTTAGCGGAGCATACGTCCGTCGCTCGGGACGCTCCGTTGTATAGGCAGTCCGCTGAGACTGCTAAGGCTTCCTCTTCTCGTCAGCGCACACGACCGCACCTGGGCTGCGTGACCGCCGATATATTACCAGCTTCGCCGATCAAGGATTCTTCGGCGACCAGGTCACACCATCCGGCAGCCAGGGATTCGAGACCGATGGACTCCGGACGTTCGCATAGGAAGTATGCGGGAGCCATCTGATGCGGAGCTGCCCTCGGCGAAGCACCGATAGACTGCGCCTCCGCAGGTCTCGACGCCGGACATTCTTGTGCACATAGCACAGCTTATCGCAGCATCCCAGCAGCCGACAGAAACGGTGTCGGATCGAGAATTATCCGACAGCGCTGGGTCGGTAGCCGGGGACTCGAGGCCTGCAGACTCCGGACGTTCGCATAGGAAGTGTGCGGGAGTCAACGTACACGGAGCTTCCAGCGGCAATGCATCGTAAGTCCGCTACTGCACAGGCCTCGGGAACGGACGTGCTTTCCTTAATAGCACAGTTTATCGCAGCATCCCAGCATCAACTGAATCTGTCGCATATATTTTATCCGACGATGCTGGGTCGGGACGCTCCGCGGAAGCGGGTACGGACGTCCGAAAGTTTCATCCGGTCCGACAGGATACCGAAAGGGATTCGGTGGATTTCAAGCTTTCCCTTTCGGATCAACATATGCTGCGATGCCGGATAAGAAACTGATAGCGTCGGTGGACTTAGAAATTTTTGGTTCGGTTCAGGGACATCGTCCCTCAGTTCCGACATAGTCCAATAATGTCACACAAACTTTCGAATTATTGAACGACGCTATATATATTATTATTTTATGCTTGCTATCCAAGCATTTCTGGTTTCTTGTTCGAAGAGTTATGGAGATGTCTTTCAAAAGTGTGCCTCTGTCGTCATAGTTAATGAAGAGTTAGCGGCAATAAGTGCTCATGGAATATGTCTATCGCTTACGGAGTGACATTCGCTAGCTCACCCGGTGTAGCGTACATTCATCGAATGGTTCGGCTGCCGGGTTCGTCCGTTGCGGTCTAGGAAGGAGATTTGGGTGATGCGAGCACTTTAATTACTTTAGTACTCACCCAGTGACGGCAGATTGAGGACAGATCGGAGAAAGCCAACAACATAGGGGACCGCATGTTGTGGTTCAGATATTTTACATTCGGAGCATATGTCCGTGGCTCGGCGCGCTCCGTTATATTGACAGTCCGAGAGACTGTCTTTAATGCTTCCTCATCCTCACAGCAGGGCACACAACCGCACATTGGCTACGTGACCTCGAGTATCCGATCAGTTTCGGCATTCAGTGATTCCACAGCGAATAGGTCGCGCCATCCGGTAGCCAAGGGACACGAGGCCTATACACTCCGTTCGCTCGCATATTGGAAGTATGCACGGGGTAACGATCTCGGAGCTTCCTGCGGCAATGCATCGTAAGACCGCTGCTCCTCAGGCCTCAGTGACGGACGTGCTATCCGAGTTAGCACAGTTGTTTCGCAGCATCCCAGCAATTGACGGTTTCTCGGTCGAATCAGGAATTATCCGACGGCGCTGGGTCGGTGCGGTCCGCGGTTGCATCAAGCTACGGACGACCGAACGCTTTATAGGGTCCGACAGGATGGCGAAAGGGATTCGAAAAACTTTCGAGTTTTCCCTTTAGTAGTATCGGAAGATGCCTTTCATATCTTCTGGCATTTCTTCCAGTGATTATTTTTCGGACTTCATTGCTGCGATCTTGGATAAGAGACTTATAGCGTCATTGGACTCGGATTTTTCGATCGGTACAGGGACTTTGTCTCTGACTTACCGGCGCAGTCCAATATTGTCATTACAACATGTGTTTTATTTTTCGACGCTATATATTATATATATATATATACAAGCCTGCTACTAAGCATGATAGTTTAGTTTCTTGTCCGCGTGGCTCATTTCTGCCATTTTATCTTTTTTACATATAGTTTATTTTGGCAGAGCAGGGCATACCGAGAGTTCATATGCGTCTAGACGGTGTGATTAAAGACTGCATATATTCTTTTTCGCCGTTTATGTCTTTTCCAATTTCAATGTTGGGAACGACATTATGTATAGTAGACTTAACTTAGACGCTTTATTATACGTAATCCGCCTTACTGAGGCGTTATCATTACGTCTTCAAGAAAAGATTTACGGGATATTATTCTCAATGTAATTTCTTTTGAGGGCAGTAGTTTGTTCACGTATAACTCCGCCCTTCAGTGGCTGATTGGAGTTGGTTAGACGTGATGCAGCCCTAGCTACATCCACGCGTGGATAGTAGGTTAAGAACTCTCTCAGAGTCGCTTCGTTCTCGGAGGAGTTTCTCTTCGACGGCAACTTTCCGGCAATCCATGAATTGCTTGATTTATACATTCTCTTGTCTATCTAGTGTTACAAGAGATTCAGACTGGGGCAAACATTCGGTGGTTGACTCAGAGAGTGCCGCCGCAGTTGCCGGACCCTAGTGTGACTGTTATGACGGTTGCCAGTCAAACAGATTGGGATATATACTGATCCCTACGGATTCGAAGTGCCAGGGTCTTTGGGTTCCGCAGTCTTTTAGCTATCAGTTTAACTTCCGCGGAATAATGTTTTTTAGGCTTGCTTTTTGTCATTGCATGAACATTATTCAGAAACGCATGCCCAAATTCCTGTCCTTTAATTCGACAGTAGTGGCGTATCTCCGGAACCAGGGAGGCACTCTTTCGTTTCCGTTATTCAATTTAATGGAAAGAATCCGTCTGTTGGTTATAGTACACCAAGTTCAGTTTTGGTCCGTCATATTCTGGGTCGTCTGATTGTTTTATCGCACTCCCGTTCTCTTACGGGTCGCTTGTTGCTGTCAGAATGGACTCTCAACAAACAAGTATTTAATCAGATTTGCTATCTATGGGAGCGCCCAATGATGTTTTATTTATGACACAGCTTGCTAATCAATTGCAGACGTATGTGTTGGCTTGTCCAGATCTCTGAGCTAATACTGTTAACGCTCTATTGATCTATAGGACGAAATGATAGGATACGCGTATCCTGCGGCGCTGTTGTTTTAGCAGGTATTGCTAAGATAAACAACCACAATACATTTCTGTTGATAGCATCTCTATCTTCACAGAGATCATGAGTAATTTACTCTCTTGTCTACTGTGGATCTTAACGTGAAATCTTCCTCTATGTGAGGATCTTTTTTCACTGGGTAAATCGTGTCATCTTTATCACAACCAGCAAGGTCGCAACCTTCATGTATTCCGTTGTGTGGTCCGTATTGCATTGTAAGCACTGTACTGGACGAGCTTTGGACGCGATTTCTTACTATAGGAGATCCTCTTCTTCGCTATTTTATGCGACTAAAGTGGAGGCTCTTCCGTCGTGGTGTAGGGATCATTATGTTCATATGGTTGATCCCTCCATACTACGCATTGCTAGTTTTTAGTATACTTGTTTCACAAGATCTACTGCAGCCTGTTGTTATTTAGGTTATAGGTTTATGTTACCTCATACCTATGCACTCTACGATAGTTTACAATTGAGTCTTTTGTCTCTTTATCTAAGTCAGTTAGTAACTTTTTGATAAATAGACTTAGAATCTTTAGATTAAATTCCTATACGGATTTTAACTTCGGTTCTTATTTAGCTAAGTAATCATTTGAGCCTCTGGAAACAGTAGTTTTCAAATTCTGACCTTTTAGACAGTAATTCTGTTGGTTTCTCTTTTACTGTAGAGTCAGTGAGTTTCATGCACTATCGATGGATGATTTTCACTTTCATAGTTTCGGAATCAATACTTCCGTTACTATTTAGGTTGGATTGTTGCATAAGAGTTAGGCTCCTATTATCCGGAACCTATTATTTTAAGGTCCTTCCGTCTTCGTATGGGCATAGGCCTTTACTCTTTCCGGGTACAGTTTATGTATTTATAAACAGATATCTGTTTATTACAAGGGCGTAAGCTTCTTCTGTCTTTGATGTCTAGTAGAAGGACGTTACGCTCCATTTTATTGTTAATGGATTCTATTAACTAGCGTACTGCTTATGGTATATCATTGGCTTAGCAGTTGTGCTTAAGATTTCGGCTCATGAAGTAAGAGTTCTTCTACTTCTTGGGCTTACATTAATAGTGTTGCTATTATAGATTTTTGAAGGCTGCTCATTGCGCTCAGCCATCCATTCATGAATTTTATCTCAGAAATATCGAGTCCATTTCTGGAGGCCTCTATTGTTAGGTCTATTATCTACTGCTCAGAATGTCATTCACTTAACAGTTGCTACTATAGCTAGGTAGGCTGTCTGTTTCGGCAGTGTCTCCGTTCGGCTGCCCTCTTCGCTCTGGGCTATTTGACCCAGGGCAAGAAAAAGGGGGGGGGGAGGGTGTTCCCTTGGGTCACCTGTTTTTACTATGAAAACAAGGGGATACCTCCTCCGGAGTTAGTAATTCTGAGCTGTTATTGGGATGGTTGTTTAGTGAGAAGTTTAAGTTTATAAAATTCATTCAAGTCTTAGTTTTTAAAGTATAGCTTTTGAATATTGCATTTGTCAACGGACATGATTATGCAATTCTCACACACTTTTAAGAGTATAAGAGTCTCTATTCTCTAGACTTACTTTATTATTGGCTTACTTTAAAAATTATTAGTATAAGGATTATTGGATATTAATAGAGTACATGGATGTATGAAGCTCAATTTTTGGAAGGTGTTGTATCTTTCTAATTTATCATAAATAAGAAAGATACATGTAAGGCCTATTACTTCTTTTCCCTACAGGGGATGACTCTATTTTATTTTATTGAGCGTATTCCATTTTGCTCTATGTCCTTGGCCCTCCAGCCTTTTTACTATTCAGCTATGTCTGGGTCATTGGTACAGTATAAAAATGTTAAAAAATTTATAGTAATTTATATATTTTTTATACTTACCAATGACCCAGACGGGGATGGCCCTCCCAGGAGTTGGGAACTCTTGCCTCCCCGCTGAGTACATAGCGCTTACCAGGCACTGGTTATTAGAATGATAAATGGCGCCAATTTCGGAACGTCCTTGACACTGCGCATGCGCAGTGGGGGCGAGGTGTGGAGGGCCTTTCAGGACATGTTTTCTTTAGTTTTAGATGCAAATTTTGGGGATTGGGGGGCAAAATTTGTGTTTGGCCCTATATTTTAAGAGTTAGCACCAGCTATGTCTGGGTCATTGGTAAGTATAAAAAATATATAAATTACTATAAATTTTTTAACTTTTCGAAAAATTTTAACAAAACCATATCATGTGACCCCACTTTGGAACGGGCTCATTGGCAATATGAATTTTGAAATCGGCTGCGTTGGGTAAAGGGTTAAAATGATTATATATATATATATATATATACACATGCTTATGAACCCTTCCGAAAATTTTCACTAGTCCTGAAACGGAAACAGCATCATTTATAATGTGTCTGGGTTAGAAAATTTAATGGATTGATGTCAAGAGTCGAAATTTTGAGGCCGATGTTAATTTTAGAGTAGGAAATTTGAAACTCAAGTTTCCAGTTGGAAATAAAAGATCAAAATTTCTCATCATTAAGTTGGAATTTTAATATTTTGTCATGAACAATGTTAATTTATTGAATTTCCAACTATTTGGCTTTTGACCTCGGAATTTCCAACTGTTGAAAAAAATACTCCTAGCTGGGGGGGGGGGGGAATCTCCCCCCCCCCCCTCCTTACACCTCCCCTGTCGCGACATCCCTGGTACTGGGATGGGACAGAGCCTGTCCCGTCGAAATAGGTACTGAGACAAGTCAACAATTGGGTGACATCACAATCAGATGGTAGAAATTTGTATTTTAACCAACCCAGTCCCCAAGATCGCAAGACAAACATGGCATCGAACCAATTATTCTGCGGCAACATCAAAGTAGTCATAAAGCACGGCAATCATGCTTTATGATTACTTTGATGTCGCCACAGAATAATTTCTTTGAAGTAGCTGATGACAGTGCTTTCACTTTCTTTCATGCCACGTTTGGAAAGTTAAAATGATCGGACTTACGGGACGTGGTGATGCAGACAGAACTTGCCCTTTTATAGTGTTTTGATATGTTCATTCACAAATAAGCTGAAAGTATGTCGTGTAAGTGTTCCATACCCAATTATTAGCCTGTTAACCCTCATTCAGTTAGGAATTTCCCCATAAAATAGTTTTGTCCCAGTACCAGCACCACAAAAGTTTCAGTACCGGTGCCAGTTGGAGCATGAGGGACCGGCGGTACCAGTTGATATACCTGTCTGAAATACACAAGAGCATATGAACTGTGCAAAGCAAAATCCAATGTGTTATTAAAGAGGTTGTAGCAAAATGATGAACTGAACCGATCAAACAGAAAGAAATATCGAGGCTTCAATATATTGAGGGTGTATTACTACTAAATAGGTGTGTGAGATAGATTTTATACTAACATCAGGTAATTATTTTCAATTTCTGAGGACAAAACACGAGAAGAACTTGAAAACTTTCATCGCATGGCCCACCAGGCTGCACCTGGTTGTCCATGTGATGAAAGTTTTCAAGTGTTTCTTGTGCTGTTATGAACAATTATAAATTCCTTACGCATGGAGAATATATGTATATACGCCTGGTGGTCCATGTTATGAAAGTTTGCAAGTGTTTCTTGTGCTGTTATGAACAATTATAAATACTTTACGCATGGAGAATATATGTATATACGCCCGGTGGTCCATGTTATGAAAGTTTGCAAGTGTTTCTTGTGCTGTTATAAACAATTATAAATACTTTACGCATGGAGAATATATGTATATATGTATATACGCCTGGTGGTCCATGTTATGAAAGTTTGCAAGTGTTTCTTGTGCTGTTATGAACAATTATAAATACTTTACGCATGGAGAATATATGTATATACACCTGGTGGTCCATGTTATGAAAGTTTGCAAGTGTTTCTTGTGCTGTTATGAACAATTATAAATACTTTTCGCATGGAGAATATATGTGAATGCACCTGGTGGTCCATGCGGTGAAAGTTTGCAAGTGTTTCTTGTGCTGTTGTGAATAATTATAAATACATTTTGCATGGATAATATATGTGAATGCACCTGGTGATCCATGTGATGAAAGTTTGCAAGTGTTTCTTGTGCTGTTATGAACAATTATAAATACTTTTCACATGGAGAATATATGTGATTCAGTGGTAATCCACTCTCTTCTGTACATGTAGTCAATTTTTAATATCTGTTACATATACATGTATCCCAGTAGAGGTTAGGAATGATGTTAATGATCTCTATTTACTTGTATAAGATTGGCTAGCCACGTAACAGGAATTTTCTAGGCTCTGAAAATAATAAATAAGACCCTTTACATCATAGTCACATTAAAGGTTGGAACAGCGATGTCCAAATGTTTGGACATCCATCCATTGGCAGCCACATAATTGATAACCTCATAAAAGCTGAGGAGCCTCTTAAAAATATAAGACTCATAAAATTATATACGAACAGCCACATAAAAGTTGGGAAGCCACTTAAAAATATATGGACAGCCACATAAAAGTTTGGAAGCCACTTAAAAATATATGGACAGCCACATAAAAGTTTTGAAGCAACTTAAAATTATAAGCTGCATAAGATTCATATGGACATGGGCACATAAATAGCAATTTCTTAGTAGTAATTGAAGTACGTCCATCCGTCCACTCTTAGCAGAGGTACATTGTGGAGTCAATTGCAAGTACAGGCTGTACATTATGGATTTTGTTCTGTATTGTGGCGTTAACCCTCCACAATACATTTGATTTCTAATTGTTTTAATCACCTCTAGGGGCTTGGATCTCTAGTTTTTGTTTTAATCCCGCAGTGTTATTTTAGAAATTTCTAAATCGTTGGACAACCCCCATCCCCAATGTAGGTTTGTAGAAGTAAATAACCCCACAGAGGGGCACTATACAGAAAAACTATATACTCAATTAACCCCATAACAATAAATCAACACAATCAATCCTCTGTACGTCCCTCCGTTTGTAGACAGAGTTGATTCCACTCTCTAGCTAAAATTCTGCTTGGCCAACTAAAGCCAAACTTGGCATGTGGGTTAAGCATGATGAGAGGAAGAAACATATTCATTTTGGAATCATTGTGCCAAATGTCAAGGTCACAGTGACCTTTAACTACCATTTTTATCAGTGTTGGTTTCCATTCTGTAATTAAAGTTCCAGATGTTCGACTGATACCCAACTTGGTGTGTGGGTTAGGCATGATGAGAGAAAAAACTCTTTTTATTTTGAGGTCATTATGCCAAAGGTCACATTGACCTTGCATCTACCAGGATTGTCTTCTCTAAATTATGCTTGCCCGATCGATTCTTAACTTGGTTGAACATGATGAAAGGAAGAACCCTATTTATTTTGGGGTTATTGTGTCAAAGGCAAAGGTCACAGAGGCCTTGAATTTAAAGTTTTATCGGTCAAAGTTGGTTACCGCTCTCAGATTAAAATGTTGTTTGCCTGATCGAATCCAAACTTGGCACTAGTGCATAATGAGAGGAAGAATCTTATGTATTTTTTTGGTCATTATGCCAAAGGTCAAGGTCACAGTGACTTTGAAATTAAAATTTTATCGGTCCCAATCGATACCAAATTTGACATGTCATCAAATATTTGAGTAAATGATACCAGCAGTAGCTGTGTTAATTTGATGTAATATATTACTGTATCAGGGTGATTTTTCAGGCGGATTGGCCACCCTTGGCGGCTACCTCTAGTTAACTGTTTTAGGACTCTTTGTTATGTTTTTTTCTTCAGGAATTGTTAACCAAGCATAAAGCTTTATCTGCTGAGTTTTTAGAGAATAATTATGACCGATTCTTTGATAGCTATCAGTCATTGTTGAATTCAGAGAATTATGTGACAAGGCGACAGGCATTAAAGGTATTTATATTTTTTTAAACCCTGATAAACACCAAAATATTGTAAGGTGTTGGTGAAAAAAGGGCAAAGATGGTTCATCAGTTTTCAGATGTTAAATAATAAACAAGACTTCACAAGACTCCGCTACTAAAACAGTGGTACCTAGAACGACACACATGTGTGAATGGGTAAAATGATATGGCACGAGTGCCAGCGCAGAAGGATAGAACGTGAGGTCACAGTCCTAAAGTTTTATCCTTCCGTGATGGCACAGATGTCATATCAATTAACCCATTCACTAGTGCATGGAGGTTTTTTTTTCCAGGTTTGGTTTCGTTTTTTTTTTTTTTTTAAAGCTCTGTTTCGGTTTGGTTTTTAGGTATTATTTCCTGGCCCTTCAATTAATCTAATTGCCTATCGTCTTACTAGAAAAGACCATAGAAATGTTATCTGAGAGATATTTAAAGTGTTCTATGTCCTCCTGGCAGTACTGGGACATGCAGGGCTTAAATTTCGACGAGAATCCGAGAATCGATTCGCACAAAGATTCGCGCAATAAAACCGGCGAGAATCCATGTAGATTCTTGCTGCACCTCTGCTATGATTCGCGTGAAAAAACCCTTTAACTAACACAGCGACAACAAATTAACCAAGAGAAGGCTAAAAGGACCTGAAATATCCTGACACTTTGTCAATAAAATCTTACAAATATGGCTGTCATTGGAACCGGCTCATTGAGCCGGTTCCAACGACAGCCATATTTGTAAGATTTTATTGGTAAATATTGCTCATTTAATTATTTTATCATTTATTTATTATTTAATGTTTAAAAATTATCAAATTTAGTTTTAAAAATTAAAAAGCTGTGTTGGTTAAAAGGTTAACATGTGTAGTACACAATAGTGGTTCAACCATGGTGGCGTCATGGGATCCTGGGACACTCATAGTAGGTATGGATTCTCGCAACCATTTTCACGAGAATCCAAATGGATTCTCAAAAATTTAGACGAAATATAAGCCTTGGACATGGCACACTTCACTAGTAGGGCTGAAACGGTTGGCTCATTTTCACAACCGACTAACCGAGAGCTATAACCGGATAATATCCGGTTAACCGTAGCCATTATTTCACCGAACCTGGGATCAAAACTATAGGAATTGGAAAGCAGTATTCTCAGAAACTATTCCGTAGTGTGTATACAAACGAACGTTGTCGAGTACTCGACAACGTTCGTTTGTATACATACTATTGAATAGTTTCTATGGTTACTCAGGACTCCCGGAAATTGACAATCATTACTGAAGTCTTCAATGCCAAAGTCGATTATTTCTCAATATTGGATGTCACGTGACTTTCCTGCGTTGAACAGAAACACCCTATTTTCTGATAGTTCGTCAGCGAAATCGCACAGACCTACTATCATTTTTGAAAAAAGAATAGTGCACGGTAATAGTGCACGGTTATAAATAGTAACATCCAAATTCGCTTAGAAAATTCCATTGAAGCGTAAATACTTTACAAGACATCTCGTCCCATATACATTATTACATTTAGTTTGGAGAAATAAAAATATGTGTATCGAAAGTGATGTTTGTAGTAGTGTTGGGGGCAGGGAGGGGGTTAATGGAATGATGGTATTGTGTTTCTTGGAGTTTTGGTTCCTGTTTAAACCCTGAACCATTTTCTTTTCTCTTTGGCTGTGAATAAGAATATTATCTTGCATATATGACCGATGAAGAACCCCCCCCCCCCCTCTGCCCCCCCCCCCCCCCCCCCCCCCACACACACACACACATCTAATATAATAAATATAGCTTGACTTTTCGTTGACTATGCCAAAATAGTGGTCCTCGAGGAGAGAATAATCCCTCCGCTACGCGTCGGGACTATCCTCTCCTCGAGGACCACTATTTTGGCATAGTCAACTCAAAGCCATGCTATATTTATTAAATATATACAGCGCTGCTTTGAGGTGTAATCTATCCCAAAGGAGAAGCGGCAGATTTACTACGTTTTAACCGTGGAATGACGATCACTATCAATATTTTGGATAACTGGCTGTAACCGGCTGACATTTTGTTTAATCGGTTAGGTAGGTAACCGGTTTTAAACCGGTTATCCAGTTAACCATTTCAGTACTATTCACTAGCACTCAGTTGACGAAGTGTTAATATGAATTTGGAGTAGATTGTATGTTTTTTAATCAAGTTGTGACGAAGTTAAACTCTACTTATAGTTTCATGAATGGTGGGCGGGTGGGTTTCCAGATGATAACTTGATAATGGTTTGACCTATGTTCATGAAACGTGAGAGTAAAAACCCTATTTATTTTGGACTCACTAGGTCAAAGGTCAAGGTCTCAGTGACCCAGAACATAGTAAATCAAAACAATTGGTTTCCCGATGATAACTTATAATGGTTCGACCCACGTTCATAAAACTTCATATGTAGGTTGGCATCGGTGAGAGGAAGAACCCTATTTATTTTGGACTCGCTAAGTGAAAAGTCAAGGTCACAGTGACCTTCAACATAGCAAGTCATAAACAATTGGTTTCCGGATGGTAACTTGATAATGGTTTGACCCACATTCATGAAACTTCATAGGTAGGTTAGCCTAGGTGAGTGGAAGACCCCTGTTTATTTTGGACTCGCTAGGTCAGTGGTCACGGTCACAGTGACCTTGAACATAATAAATCATAAATAATTGCTTTCCAGATAATTTGACAATGGTTCCACCCACGTTCATGAAACTTCATGGTCACTACAGGGTCCATACAGTCTTGAAAAGTGCTTGAATTTCACTAGCACTACCCCCGCCGCCACTTTTCCCTGAAAAAAAACAAACCAAAAAAAACGTTCACATGTTCTGACACTCACCTACGTTCGTGCAGTAAAAGCCCACACACACTGGCCATAGTTGTTCTTGTGTAGGCTCCACTGGCTATTCTCACAGTCGGAGTGCGACTTATACAAAGGTAATAGTCGCAGGGGAGGTATTTTGGCTGAAAATATTGGGTGTGACGTATACATGGGAGCGACTTATACACGGACATATACAGAGATAACCGCTTTTGGATTTGCCTGTTCTGCTGACATTCGCTGCCATTTTCAAGATGAGATTACGAGGTGGGGGTCGTAAATTTCGAAGTTTATCCTCAAAGTATGCAAAAACTGTATGCCCTGTCTTTTGGCGCCTGTTGGTTCAGTTTTTGGCTCAACTTGACAAAGTCAAGCTGAGCTATTGCCATCACTTCTCGTTCGTCGGCGTATGTATGTACGTACATACGTTAGTACGTACGTCCACAATTTCCTTTGGCACACCTCACAGGTCGCATTTATGATCAGATTACTTTGAAACTTGGTATGCTTGTTTGGGGTAACCTCTAGATGGGAGCTATCGATTTTCTTCAATTTCTGGTAAAAAATGTTGCCACGGCCAACGTTCGTAGAACTTAGTTTAGTCAGACCTCAATATTTCCTTTTGGCACACCCTACAGGGCACATTTATGATTAGATTGCTTTGAAACCTGGTATGCTTGTTTGGGGAGACCTCTAGATGGGAGCTATCGATTTTTTTCAATTTCTGTCAAAAAATTTTGCCGCGGCCAACGTTCTTAGAACTTAGTTTAGTCAGTAGACTCAATATTTCCCTTTGGCACACCCTACAGGGTACATTTATGATTGGATTGCTTTGAAACCTGGCATGCTTGTTTGGGGTGACCTCTAGATGGGAGCTATCGATTTTCTTCAATTTCCGTCAAAAAATGTTGCCGCGGCCAACGTTCATAGAACTTAGTTTAGTCAAACCACAATATTTCCCTTTGGCACACCCTACAGGGCACATTTATGATTTGATTGCTTTGAAACCTGCTATGCTTATTTAGGGTGACCTCCAGATGGGAGCTATCGATTTTCTTCAATTTCCGGCAAAAAATGTTGCCACGGCCAACGTTCATAGAACTTAGTGTAGTCAGACCTCAATATTTCCCTTTGGCACATCCTACAGGGCACATTTACACAGGGTATAAACCGTATAAACCTTTAGCCGGAAGTGGAGATAAGCGAGGCGAGATATTTCTATTTTTATCTCAAAGTTTCAGTCGCAGCGTATCAAAGATCACCGAAAACAAGATTTTTTTAATAAAAGGAATGACCGAAGAAAGCAAAATCAGTAAGTATGTTATATAAAACAATATTTAACAATGAAACGACACAACTTAATGGAAAAATCGACTCTTGTAGTATGAAAAAACACCTGCTGATCATCTCAGAAAATGAATTTCTCGGGCAAATTTCTCCTTCAAATATCGTTTTTCACATGTTTCACAAATGTAACATGTTAAAATCATAGATCGACAGATTCGGCGTTCAATTCCACACCAGAAACTATCAACCATAACAACGAAGGAGGTTCGGTGCTACTGAAACTGTTCAAAATATAATGTCACCTTATCGATTTTTTTATACGCCCAGTTGGTAAAAGCGTTGATCGGGAGTTGGTGATAATTATACGTCCAGTTGAGATTATTCGATTTCCCATATGATCGTTCCAATGCCCATATTTGTGCATGTACGAAGGTCTAATCAGTTAACAAACCATATGAACAGACTCGAATGCACAACGTTGACGTCACACCTTTCAACTGAAACACAACTGACAGAACCACCGAACCTGCAACCACGGGGAGGGGGCGAGAGGACCGCTCCTCCCCCGAAGAACTTTCGCCCCCACCCGAAAGATTCCAGGACCATGTTTTTCAATCAGCATTCATTTTTTTAATTTACCTATGCATTAGGGTAAATTAGTTCAGTAACAACTGTAACACTTCATTTTGCCTTGGCTCTAATTCCTTCACACCTGTAATTATAACATATCCATAATCACTTGTCTATGAAGGTAAATCTCATTGTTATTTGTGAGCTGTTTATTCATCACACATACATTCACACAGCTTTGTCGGGGAATTATTTTCCAATTGGGGGTATTTGGGGTTTGTTTCATTCTTTTTAATGACCTTTTAAAAAATTTTTGTTCAACGTTTTTGACCGTGGTCGTTTTAACTTCGTAACGATCATTTAGTGTCTATTTTTTGCGGTTTTGCCTGGCTTTTTTTAATTATTTTTTTCTATTTATTTTATGTTGTTGAAGTCTGTGTACGTGGGGGGGGGGGGGGGGGGGGGGGGGGGGGGTGCGACAGTCGAACCCTTATAAAAAAAGTACCATGGTAAACCATGGTAAATCCCAAAATACCCTGGTAATACCATGGTAAATCCCATGGGATTTACCATGGTATTACCAGGGTATTTTGGGATTTACCATGGTTTACCATGGTACTTTTTTATAAGGGAATGGGAAGAAAATGTTTTCACTTCAGATAACGGCGTGTTATAACAATACGCCAATCCTCTGTTAATTGAAACCAGTTTGCCTGACAGCATGCTGAGCTAGCAGTTTATTCAACAATAATCCCTAACCAGACCCCCCTCCATCCCACCCTCTCGCGCTCTCATCATTTTCA